>CAODLS010662821.1:0-14813 GCA_948243855.1 Flueggea neowawraea | reverse complement strand
GATTTGGTAATCATGATACTACAATTATACTTTAAATTTTGACTATTTATTTTGGTAATTAAATGATGAATAATAGTAATTATTTTAATTAAATATGATGATACTCTCAATCAGTCGATCATATTATGTTGATGTTGAAGTTAGTTTTTTTGATGAAGATTGGTGAAGCCATGTTGATGTTTGATGAATCAAGTCAAAGAGGAACGAATTTGCGAAAGAAAATGAGTAACTGGTTGGACACGGAAGTCCACACGGGCATGGCACTGTCCGTGTGCAACGCTGGAAACGGAAAGGAAGAGTTTTGTTGAAACAGTGAAGGACACAGTCGTGTCCTAGACCGCGTAATAGGCAAAGTTGACACACGACCGTGTGTCAGACCGTGTAATTTTCGGTTTCCCATGGTCACGTGATTTTCTTTGGTTTCGTCCGTGTTTTCCTTAGTTTCGTCCGTGCTTGTCTCTCTCATGCTCGTGTCTTCATAACCGAAGTGTTTGGATGGGTTTGGGTGATTTTTAGGGTTTCTTTCTTCTTATTTAGGCTTGTATTACTTGTAAACTATATAAGGATGCTTGGGAACGTGTTGGATATGCTTTTGAACGCCATTGTAAGCCATTGTGCTTGTTTTTTACTCTGAATAATAGAATTACTTGTGTTCTGCCCGTAAACGTAGATCGAATTGATCGAACCACGTAAATCTTGTGTTCTTGTGTGATTGCTCTTTGTTATTCCGCATTTACCTTTAACGTCCAATTTCCTAACAGAGTGCCCTTGGAAATTTCGTACCCAGAAATGCAAATGTTTTCATCGCTTCATGTGGCACTGCTAAAGGTCCTGGAGGGTATAGTCGCTGTGTTTCCTTAATAACCGCCTGGAGGTAGACTAAGTTGGTAATATCATACTCTTCCACCCATCTTTCCTTCACTATTTTCAGATCAATCTCTTCTTGCGAAAGCTCCATTGTTCAACAAATTGGACAATATCCATGTTAAAGTTATTGATGTTGTCAGCACCTGCAATTATCAGAGTCTACACAAGAAATTTCAGATGTTATTAATTAGTGCTTGAATATATAATTATGTTTGAACTATAAAAGAAAAAACAATTGTTCAAGAAAAAAGTATAAAAGAAAAAACACATCTGGGAGTAAATGAATCTAAAATCCAAGCCAACCAAATCGTTTGTACGATAAAACATTTTAAAATAATGTCTATCAAATGCATAATTTGTAAAATTGTCGTTAATTTATTGTTTAGTTTTTGTTTTTGAATTTTGTAGGATTATGATTTGTAAGTTTGAAAGACCTTGGCCAAGTCCATATATTTTCGGGCAAGCTCGGCGGCTAAAAGGCCTGGGACAACTTATTCCCTCCCCGGCACATATTATCTAGGAACAACAATAACATATTTTGGGAGTTCAAGTTTCAAACATTACAAAATTATCCCCCAAAATATGTTTTACCCCAAGTTTCATAAATTACAAGCATTTTGGCAATTTTTTCACGTTTATTACACGAGTGAGTGTCATCCACGTGCCCTAAGAGTGCGCACTGACACATGTAATTCACGCTCTAATACACAAAAAAAAATTTCAAGCATCGAATACCGCTTGAATACTAAAGCGAAATTATTCAAGTATCAAATAATAGTTGAATATCAGTTGAATATCACTTTAATACTAAAGAAAAATTACATGGAGATCGTTGAAAACTGATTGAATACTCTTCAAATACTATTTCCATACACAAAATAACATTCAAAAATGTTTGTTTAATTAAAAACTAAAAAAATAATATTTGATGAATTTAATTAGATACTAGTATAATAAAAATTGAATATTGTTTGGATACCAAAATCACATTCCATGGATTTAATTGAATGTCGTCTTAATATTGTTTGAATACCAAAATAATATTCCATGAATTTGATTAGAAATTTAAAATAATAGCATTTCATATATCTGATTATATATTAAAATAATAAAGATTGGAAACCAATTAAATATCACTTGAATATTGATTAAATACCAACATAACATTAATTGATCTAGTTAGATACCGATTGAATACCAATTCAGAACTAAAGATCGGTCTCTAATTAGAAAAAAAAAATTCAAATTCATGTTTAAATTAAATATCTCTTTTACACTAGTTTTTTTTCAGATTTAAGTAATATTTTAAAATTTTTAATTAAATATTAGTTATAATTAGTTAATAATATTAATTATTAATATTATTAATTATTAAACATTCAAATTTAAATAAGATGAGGAAAATAAAAAATAATTAATTTATTAATTAATAGTATTACTTTGAAAAAAAAAAAGACACGACATAGAATTTGATGGAGGAAAATCGTGGAGCTAATAGTGAAAGCAAAAAGTAAGTTTATGATGTGGTGCTAATTTACAGAAGACGAAATCTATACCGAGTAATTTCCTCATTTATCTACATACTATAAGATTGTTTTATTTCCAGACAGTAATAATCTAAAAGATAACCCTATGCTGAAACCTTTCTGTGCTGACACATTCCAGACAAAAAAAAAAAGCAAAAAACAAAAAAAAAACAATAATTGCGCTTAAAATATTCAGAAGAACAATAAAAAATTGTCTAAACTTCACAAGGCATTTGAATTAGAAAACATACCATGGCTGTTGCCTTGATAATGCTCTCACGAGTATGGCCAAACATGAAATCATCCTTAATTGCAGACAACATAATATCAATGAAATCATCCATATCGTCCGAATCATTTTTCTCCACTTTCAACTTATGTTCTTCAATCCAACCTTGCATAACCTAGTCCAATTCTCTCGAAAGACACTTCATGGTTTTAAGAGGTCCTAAAAATGAGTTAATACATCCTAAAATCGGAATCACATCCGAAGGTACGAAAACACCTGAAATATACATAAATTCACATAATCATTTTATTCATTTAATCAATCCTTAGATTAGTCTATTTTCATAAGCATGTTCAGCACATCATAAAATATAATAAAAGTTTCAAGACACAGTCTATGCATCTGAAACTGTTATAAACTCACCTGGATATCCAAGCTGAATCACCAGTCAAGCCCCATTAGTCGGTGGCTGGCCTAGCTGATAGGAACAATAAGCTGAACATGAACAACATGACATACATCAAAATATGGTACTGTGATCATACCAAATGCATGATATGCAAATGCAATGCAAACTTCCATAGACACTGAAAACATATATTGAATGTGAATCAATCATTATAAATCATAAATTCATAATCTTCGAAAAATTACAGTTTGGTTTCCTACCACTGTAAAATTATGTTTTAGTCCCCGAGACTTGACAAATTTCAATATATTCCTCAAAGTATCCTTCAATTACCAAGAGGCCCTCCATAAGTCAGAATTCTCAAATTCATCCCTGAACTCTAAAAAATAGCAATTTGATCCTTAACTCATAAAATTACAAGTTAGTCACCAACATATTCAAAAATTACAAATCTACTCATCAACTTTCCCAAATTTACAAATCTGGATCCCAACTTATGGAAATTACGAATCTATCATCAACTTTCCAAAAATTATAAAACTAGCTCAAACTTTCCAGATTTTACAAAAAATTATCAAGACAGAAAGTTCATTCTCAAAAATATTAAACTCTCAATTCAATCGATACCCAATGTTACCAATCATACACATTGTTGCCAAACAACCTCAAAAGCATAAATCCATCCTCAATTCCATCAAACAAACTCAGAATTGTTTCAAAAATAATCAAACAGTTCAAAACCCTAGTCAACACAATAACTCATCAAACATGTTGATTCAAGGCTCAAATCATGTTTCTTTAAACTCAATGAAGTCTAATCTAACAACCCTAAGCATCCATTATCTGAGAATCATTAGAAAATCTAAACCCAAGCAATTTCGGCCAAAAACGAATTTTATGAATCAATGCATGAAAGATAAGTTAAATCCAAGGAATATATGTAACCTCTTAAAATGTTTATGAATGATGTACGAACAATATGGAAAGATCTCAGACCAATTGGAAGCGTTTTGAGTGACAAATGAGTGGAGTAAATGAGGAAAAATGGGTTGTTGGAAGCTTTAAAGGCGTCTACTTTGACCACAACATACATTTCACCACGACAACGTACGTTGCGCCTTAACTCAACGTACATCATGATCAACATTGACATACGTTGATCATCTCCCCTCAATTCTAGATAACGTACGTCTTGACCCCCTACAGCTCCCATATAGACGTTTCTCTCTCTCGAACTTATATCGAATCATTCCCAAAGCTAAGCAGCACCACACTATATATGTTTAACATCATTAATCATTAAAGACCATCGATCAATATCCCAGATAATCAAAAGATCACATCAACCCAAACAAAGCATACAAGAACTCTTACCAGAACGGGCGAGATATTACTCCTTCGGAATGTATGAGTGGATGGCTCAATTTTCACAGGCTATACTTTAGCATGATTCAAGGTTAGGTTTTGATCATTGCCCAATTGTATTAATTCTTAATAAGACGAGAACACACACGACAACCCCTTTCAGATAAAATGCTCGTTGGGCGAAAAAGGAATGTTAGTTGATGGATCTTGTATGGTCGAGGGAGGTGTAGGGCTTAAGACAGTATAGATTGGAAGCAAAGCTTAAGAAATGTAGGAGAATTTCTTACAATGGGGTAGAGACAACGTGGCCAAAAGTTGAGAAAGAATTCAAAATATGAAATAAGATATTACACTTGTGCTACGAAAGAAGGTAACTAACGAATCCAAAGAGTAGGAGAGGAAGCTACATAGTCAGTTACACCATGCTTTTAGGGATGAATAGATACAACCATATTGAGGGACTTAAAACTGAGGAAGGGTTATGGCTATCTGATGAGAAGGAAATTGAAGGGCATATAACGAATTTCTTCCAAAAGCTTTATATGTCGGCATATGAGGATAGCATGGTGGAATAATTCCTGCAACATATTCGTCATATAGTTGATGAGGAGACTAATGCAATTTTAACAACTACAATCACTAAAGAGGAGCTTAAGGAAGCTTGTTTCAACATGAAGGGTTCAAAAGCACCGAGGCCGGATGGTTTTACGATTATTTTTTTCCAGCAGCATTGGGAAAAAGTAAAGGCAGATGTTTTGGCAGTGGCTGATAGCTTTTTCAGGAATGGGCATCTCTTGAAACAGCTCAACCTTACAAATATTGCACTTGTTCCAAAGGTCAGGTCTCCCTATTCTATCAAACAATTCCAACCTATTTCTTTATGCAATATCATTTACAAAATCTTATCTAAGGTCCTGGTGCTGATATTAAAGTCATTCCTTCAAAAGATAATCTTCCCACAATAGACGATTTTGTCATAGGGAGGTGCATCCATGATAATATTGTAGTGGTTCACAAGTGCCTCAATGCTATGAGGAAGAAAAGAAAGGGCAAAGCAGGGAGCTTAGCATTGAAACTTTATATGCACAAGGTATACAATTGTGTGGAGTGGTTGTTCCTACTAAAGGTTATGGAATGTATAGGCTTCAATGAAATTTGGTGTCAATGGGTTCGAGAATGCATTACGGAAGTGCAGTACTCCATTCTAGTAAATGGAAAAGGGCTGGAATTTTTTTCTCCTTCAATGAGGCTAAGACTAGGCGATCCACTCTCACCTTATCAGTTTCTTCTGATGATGGAAACTTTTATAAGGCATATTGGATTCCAAGAAGCAATGGGAAAACTGATGGGATTTAAACTGAACTTTGTTCGATCATATGTGATCAATATTGAGATTCTTTTATGTTTTGATGATGGACAAAATTGAGTTGGATTCTTGAGCATTTGAACATGATCGTTATCTGCTCACTCGAGTAAGAAAGAGTTTCTGGGGCTACGGTGTTAATAAAGAAATATCACTCAAGTAATAAAGAGATATTACTCGAGTAATTCAAGCATCAGACCATTTGAGTAAAGCAATATTGTCACTCAAGTAAAGCATCATTCTAGAATGCTGCAAATGACTAATTTTTCTTAACCAATGATCATATAGCTTGGAAAGGTTATAAATACATCAAGAGGAGGATGAGAATGGGTGGAAAAATATATGCAAATATTGTGCAAACACTCCTATCGATTTCTACAACCAAAAACATCAAATATCAAGCTAGAAGGAAAATCATAAGCATCAATCTTATTCATCAAACTCTAGCATAGTGCTTCAATCTTTGTAACCATTTTATATACACTTTGAGTACGAAAAAGATTTGTTGTGAACCTAGATAAAATAACATTATGAGGGCTTTAGAGGTGTGAGCTGGGAATCAACCTTGTATTCACCTTAGAGGTGTTGAGCAGCAATCAACCTCGTTGTAAGGCTTTATTGGATTGAGCCATAATCAATCGTCGTTATAGTGGAAATCGTAAGTGGTGAGACTTAAGTAGTGGACGTAAGCAAGGTTGGTCGAACCACTCTAAATTCTTGGTGTTGCTTTCTCTGTTACATCAACTCTCTTTTGCTCTCCAAAGTCAACTAAGGCATCGACCGAAAATTCTCCAATAAGTGGTATTAGAGAGGGTCTCCATTCAAGAAGGCTTAACATCCTTATAGTAAAGATTCGTATTGAAGAAATGGATTTTGGTTCTTCAACTCCATGTGTTCCCGGTTCTTCTCTTTACATCCCTCCCTTATTTGATGGCTCTAATTTTATTTTATGGAAGAAAAGAATGGCTATTTTTATTTAATCATATGATATTGAGCTATGAAAGGTGATTGTTCTCAATCCTAAAATTTGTAAGAATGAAGATGGTACACCTAAGGAGTATGAAGACTTTAATGATGAAATTTGGAAGTCCATTAGTCAAACTCAAAGGCTACCCAACTATTGTATTATGCTTTAAGTCAAGAAGAATATAATTGAATTCCTATTATGAACATGCCAATGAGATATGGGAAATGCTTGAGGTTACTCATGAAGGCACAACTTAAGTCAAAGAAATCAAAATCAATATACTTTTATATGACTATGAGCTGTTCACCATGAGAGATAGAGAAAACATTTCAAATATGCTTAATCGCTTTGAAAAAATTACAAATGGTCTTGCTTCTCTTGGTAGACCAATCTCGAGTAGCGAAAAGGTGAAGAAAATATTATATCCCTTGCCTCAAGAATGGGATGCAACGATCACAGCCATCATGGAGTCCAAAGATTTGAATTCATTAGAGTTTAGTGCTCTAGTTGGTTCATTCATAAATTACGACATTGTGCTAAGATCAAGAAATGGAAGACCCAAGCATGCCAAGACATTAAAATCTTTCACTCATATTCTAAAAGAGGGGAGTGAAGGAGAATTAAGCATGGATGAGAAGGAAGATGAAGAGTTGAAATACTACTCCAAAAGGATAGAAATTTATGAAAACTTGATGAGAAACAAAAAGAAGGAATAAGAAAAGATGGAGAGATTGAAGGAGAAAAAGAAGAAAAAGAAAAGAAGAGATTATAGTTCTTATTAAAGCTATGATGGTGATCCATCGACTAATGTGTTCTTTTCGGCATATTAGGTACTCCCAAAATCTCAATCTTTTAATTTTTCATGCATTTTATTTCTTTTTTTTTTTATTGTTTTTATTTGCATGAATATTGAATACGTTGTTTTAAAATTGCTTAAATGTGTGCATTAGTTTGAAATAAATAGGGGGAGAGAAGATTTTCTATATATTTGCACAAATTGTTTTTGAAAGGGGAGTGAAAAGTTTGATTATTGCTTAAACTTTTTGATGATTACAAAAAGGGGGAGTGTTGAATATGTTTAATTGAAAGGGAATTGAAAGAGGTAGAAAATTTTTGGCATTCACATTATCATACATTCTTGCATGATTCTAACCCAATGACAAGGATGAAATATGTAATCAACATTAAGATTCTTTTATGTTTTGATGATGGACAAAATTGAGTTGGATTCTTGATCATTTAAACATAATTGTTGTCGGCTCACTCGAGTAAATCAATGTGTCACTCAAGTAAGAAAGAGTTCCTAGGGCTACAGTGTTAATAAAGAGATATCACTCGAGTAATTTAAGCATCAAATCACTCGAGTAAAGCAATATTTTCACTTGAGTAAAGCATCATTCCAGAACACTGCAACAACATTAAATGCACTATAACGGCTAGTTTCTTTCAACCAACGATCATATAGCTTGGAAAGACTATAAATACATCAAGACAAGGCTGAGAATGGGTGGAAAAATATATGCAAACATTGTGCTAACACTCCTATGCCCAAAATAATTATGTTGTATGCCCAAATTAACATTCAGATTTGAACAAATAACACCTAAAGTTTAGTAATTAGGTGAATGCCATTTTCTTAATCACAACTTTATTATATGCTAATATTTTGAAACCTAATCTTAAAAATACCACATGCCTACAAATAAAAATCAAAATTTATTTATTTTTTTAATTTTCTCTCTCTCTTCCTCTTCTCTTTCAAACTCACTTTTCTCTCTCCTCCTTCCCTTCCACTCACTCGCCCGCCATCGCCGGCCGTTGTTGCTTCGTCTTCTTCTCTCTCTCTCTCTCTCTCTCATCTCTCTTTCCTCTCTTGGTTCTCTCCTTTTTTTCTTCACCTCTATCTCTCTGTTTCTTTGCCTATTGCAGCTTCGATCTCCTTGTGTTCTCTCCTCTATGGCGTCTGCTCTTGTCGTCGTCTTCTCCCTTCACGTCTACTCTCGTTCGGCTCTCCTCCGCCTCTTCTTAGGTCTATTTGTGTCTTCGTCCTCCATCGCGTCGTGTCTCGTCTCGCCTCGCCTCTCCCATCGTTCGTCGTTGTGTCTCTCTCATCTGTTCGTTGGCCAGAACGTTGGGGAAGGCGATGACAGGAGTGTGAAGAGGGGGAATGCGAAAGGTGGCAGCTAGGGTTCAGAAACCCTAGTTGCTCCCTAGTTTTAATTTTTACAAAAATTTCCCTAACTTCTCTTTGGTTGTTTAAGTGATTTATTTGAATTATTTTGATTTTTTGCAAGGATGAATACATTTGTTTTTTTTTTGCAAGGATGACTTCAGTTGATTTTTTTGAATTATTTTGATTTTCTGCAGAGATGGATACATTTGAATATATTATAGATACTTGTGGATACATTTGAAAATTTTGGGAGGCATTTGAATATTATAAAAAATTATATAAAAAAGTAAAATTGGATACATTTAGATATTATAAAAAATTATAATTTGGAGGCATTTAATTTAAATAATGTTATATCAAAAATTATTAAATTAAATTTTATCAAAAAAATTGTGATTTGAAAATATTTGAATATATTTGGATACATTTAAATAGTACCAGATACATTTTAAAAGTTAATTTTTTTCTCCCTTGGAATTTAATCAATTTTTTGCCAAAATATAAATATTTTTTCCAAAAATATCTCAAATTTTAATCAATTTTTCTATCAATTAAAAATTTGATATTCTTACAAGATATTTCAAACTTATTTTTATTTATCAAAATAAATTTAGAGCATGACAAAAGCTCAATTCCAAATTTTAATTTGTATAATTGTTATTTTTTTTTGAAAAAAAATTTGCTTCCAAAGTCCAAACAGCCCAGCTCACTATCAAAACCAACGATCGATGGCAAAAGGTAAGTAGAGGCAGTCACAGTAATCAGCTAACACTGTTCATCTCTAGAGAGAGAGAGAGAGAGATAGTAAAAATGGGGGGAGGAATGGAGACAAACAAGAACAGGTTCATAGAGGAGTGGGGCACAGCAAGGGAGAATCTCGAGCACAATTTCCGATGGACTCGTCGCAACTTGGCCCTCGTTGGTATCTTCGGCGTCGTCGTCCCCATCGTCATCTATAGGGGCATCGTCAAAGAATTCGTAAATCTCTCTCTCTCTATTCCTGCATTTTCATCCGTTGTTTCATCAGTTTTTAGGTCAAAATTGGTTGGTTGCTGATTTGGATCAATCTGTTTGAAATTACGTTCGCTAGCGTAGAAGGGTTCTTTCCTAATGGTTGTTAATTAAGTGTTATAACTGCTTGATTCATGCCCTCTGCTATGGTTGTTCCATTTGTTTTGAAAAACTCTCCATGTTAATGAGGAGGTTTGTGTTTGTTGGAAGTGCTCTTTCTTGTTATATTCATTCTTGTGATGAAGTTTCTACATGAAACTTTTTTATTGAATTCTCTTTGTGGGTTCGGAGGAGAGTATAGAGTCAAGAAGATGCAATTTTTTGCTTATTAGAAATGATGATTCTGCTTTTCTATTGGGGTCCGTTTCTCTTGAGAAGCTGTAAATCTGCTTTAGCTTGTCCTGTCCAAGATGATTTTGGATTCTATTAGATCTAAAGGATGCCAAGTTATTAAATACTTCGGACAGCCCGCACTTTCTGTTAAGAAAATATTTTTAAACCGAGTGTTCTACAGTTTTTAGTTTAGATATTTGGGAGATAATTGCTTGTGATGTATTATTTCAATTTGTCTCGACATTCTTCACAATGGATTTCAAGATTGGTTAGAATCTTGTATTATTGAACTTTGAGGTTTACTCCTTTAAAATTCATATTTTTGGCCGCTGGAGAATAAGATAGTTTGGCCTCTGTTATTTTGAAAGTTTATGGTCGTTCCTTGTGAGTTGTTGTTTTTAAGGGAATAATTACATCGGGTACTTTTATGATGAACTTTGTTGTCTTCAACAAGCAATGAGATTAGTTGGTTCTTGATGAAAAAAGACTTGGAGGTTTGTGTTGGAAGTTGATGTGGCATACTTTAGCCACTTCATCACCAAGGCTGTTTCTTGAGTTGCTTCCTTTCAGAGTGTTCCCACAATAAACTTGGAGGTTTGTTTCTTACAACAAGTACACAAGTGTTTGATTCTCTTTAATGTTTTAATTTGTTTTTATATTGTAGTTTTGTTTCTTATAGATTGTCATGTTATTTTACATCAAAGATGGGCATTTTGCTTCATAGGAAGGCCACCTTTGCTTCTGACTCTCGGTTTTTGTGAGTTCTTGCTGCTCGGTATGTTCTATGGTAGCTATCATTTTGTCTGCCTCCCTTAAGGGCAGGATACTTTGTATGTATACTATTTATCTTCAATTTTCAAACATGTGAAATGTTTCATGGAATAAAGAGAACTATTATCTTTTTTTGATCTTTTATGGGATCATTGATGGTAACTAATGTAGGCTTGTCATGAGTTTTAAATGTTAATAATAATCCATACTCCAAAACTCTGTCTCTCTCTCACGCACAAGCGCACACGCTCGCAAAGAGAAATGAAAATGTTCTGACATGTGTCCAGGTTGAAGTTGTTCTGTACACGATGCACACAAAGAGATAGCACGCACAAATATTCTGACATGTGTCCAGGTTTATGCCGTTAGGCAGTATCACAGTATTGAACTTGCTTTGTGATGGGACCAATAAAGTTAAGTTCCCTTGAAAATATGAAGTTCTTGACTTCACTGCACTTTCAATTATGTTTTTTTGGTTGGATTTATTTCCATTAAAGCATGATGTATTTTCAGCCCTTGCCCATCTGTCATGTGAATTGGCCTTTGTTCTGCTTTCATTGAGTACATGTGTTTGTGTCTTAAACAATGGTCATGGGTGTTGTAAGTTTTGTCACTGATAAAAATTATGCTGGCTGTTTTCAATGTGTTTTTATGAGTGGGGCCACCATTGAGATTATTGAAGTTTTAATTTTCTCACCTATCTGAGTTTATCAGCTATTGATGAGATGAGATGAGATGAGATGTTTCTCTAAAGTGGACTTCTGTGCTGAAAATACATGAATCTAACAATGAAGTCTTTTTTTTTTTTGTGAGGAAATGAAGGTTATTTTTAATTGCTACAAAGTTAGATTGGCGGTAACATATCTTTGTTTTGAGTTTAGTGGATTTTCACATGATCCACACCAATATCTTGTTGCGAGCTGACATGTATACTTTTGCTGATGGTCACCTTCACCTTCTTACCGTAGCAAAGTGAACTCTAATGTTTATCTCGCTATCCTACAAACTTTGACCTGCTTTAGCTACATTTAACAGACAGGAAATTTTGTTCTTCTAGAAAACATATGATGAATTTATATGCCAAGAAGTGAGCATTACTTTGTAATAATAGCTTGTTGCTTTTTAAAGAATAAAGACGTTAATGGTGCATGGGTTATATAATTAGCAAAAGCAAAATTAGTTGATGTCTTATTTTAGTAATGCACGCACACACATTAACAAAGAATCTTAAAACATAAAAAGTTTGTGAACAGGCCCCAGATGTAGAACGCTAAGTTCATTCAAATTGATGGCAAAGCTACATTATATGCTATCTTTGATCAGGGCCAACACATGATAGTTTGTTATTTAGTCTTTATCTTTCTTGATTGCTATTGAAATTTATCAAAATTTCTGGGGGATTCTTTTTGCTAAATGATTTTTCTTCCCACCATGCATCCTTTGTTTTTGCCCAGTTATCTGGTGTACTTTTTTTGTATGATTAAGTTTTGTTTGGTACATATGATTAGTCACTAAAATTAATTGATTGAATGCTACATAGAAATGGGAAAACAGTTTGTTTCTTGGAATTCACTTGATTTATTATTTCTTTGCATTTGAGTTGTGGTAACAGCATTTGCAAGATGAAGAAGCAGGCAGGCCTTACAGCAAGTTTCTTTGAGGCAACTTCAAGTACTGCAAAATAATAGTTGTGATTCAACTCTTTTAGGTAAAACTGAGTTTCCATGGGAACAAGAAATCATGTGCTTTTTGGATTCTTGAACTTGCTTTCCTTGTTGACATTAAGCCCGGTGCTTTCAGACATGTATGATACTTCTAAACTGCCAATTATATGAAAAGCTGTTAATTTCTGGTGTTTAGTTGTATTGCTGTAATAAATGCTGATTCAGTATATTTGCTTTGGTGCTTAGTCATGCGTTTTCTTCTCTCTGTGCGAGCGTGTGGTGTTTATTGTTCAATAGAACAGATGGGGTCATATCCCTCCATGTCCTCCTACTGTCTTCGTTGTGAATTTTTCCTTTTCTGCCTATTAGGAATATAGATTTATTTGTAAAAGATAAAGTCTTGGATTTTTCTTTTTCCTTTGAGAAACAAAAATTATTAGAGACTATTTATTGGTTTAAATAAAAATTTCAACAAAAAAACAATGATCTTGTTTGGTTTATTATTAAAATAATTAAGACTGAAAATTAAATGTTGAATTTTAAGTTTGGAATGTTGAAACTTCTAAATTCATTTAGAAAAATTGTTTGGTATTAATTAAAATTTAACCACAAAATGTAATTATTTGTTTGAGAAATGTAATTGATAGAAGCTTGTTTTCTATTAATGATTTCTACATCAAAAACTAATTAAAGTTCATCCCGAAAGATATTTCTGGGTTTAAGAAAATGTAAATCATTTCATACATCCTCGTATTGCTTGCACTGTTGTTTTTATAACTTTTTTATTTAAAGATTTCAATGATTTTAAAGACTACATCTCAATTCAATATAAATGATCTAAAGTTTATTTGATTCATGGACACGTTTTACATGTCAAGGATTCATAATTTTAAAAATCAATCGTCCGATTCAAAAGTACGTTTTACTCTTCTACTAAAAAATCTATATAATTCCATTCAACCTATGATAGTAGGTTTTATAATGGTTTCCCATGTACTATGTATGTATGGGTTTCGACTTCAAACGTTTTTAAGATTACTAAAATCGTTTTGATGTACGCGATGGTCTCCCAACACTTTCATATCAATATCTCACCAGCAGATAATGCAACAAAATAGGCTCTACAGATTTATACTAGTACTCAAAAAGAATCCATTGTTAATAGGAGAAGGGAAAAAAAATAGAGAAGGGACGTAATGTTAAAAAAACCCTAAGACAATATGATGCAAACAAACAATTGATCGACGCTCTTTTTTCGGTTTCTGGGTACCTAGGAATTGATCGACGTGTCTACTTGCCCAAAACCCGTTCTTTGAATTGTGAGTACCATGTTTCGTTTAGTGTAGTGATCTCCATGGTTGACTGTGGCAATATGTTGTTGAAGGGATAATGTTTTGATGTGGGTAACGCGGAAGTCATAAGGATTTGGCTATCATATTTTTGCATTAACATATTTTATTACTTTTAACAGTTTAGATTGCGTTAAAATTAATCTAATGGTTGTAAAAGTGTCCACACATTAAAAGGTGTATGTGCAACATAATAACTTTTTAATGTGTTCGCAATTTTATAACTATAAGATTAATTTAAATTTAATCATAACCGTTAAAAGAACGTAAAACACAAATATGCAAAAGTATCATAACTCATCCCCAAGTCATAAGGCTCCCAACCATAATGGCTTTAGTTTATTGTTTTACAAAAAAGATCTGAAGGTTTTTTAGAGATAATTTTCCGTGCTTTCTTTCATTCTAATTAGCTGTCGGAGGGTGAAAATTGCAATTTTATATTTATGGTACTAAGTAATGTAGAGTTGTTGCCGGTTCCGGTTTGTCAAATATAGGAACCAGAATCGAACTGTGGTTTTCACGGTTTGGTCCGGTTTCGGTTCGGTTCTGATTTTAACCGGTTTAACTGCCATTTTGGTTTCGGTTCGGTTTCATGTTTTCTTTTTTTTTTTTTTCAAAATTTTGTTTTTAATCCGTTATTTTATCCCGTCAATTGGTTTGTAAATTTTCTTATATTCAATAATTAACTATAATACCAATAATACATTTTATTTCAAAGATTTTTTTAATAATTTTTAAACAAATTAACTATTCTATTAGTAATTAATAATAATAATTTATAGAAAA
>CAODLS010662683.1:0-15525 GCA_948243855.1 Flueggea neowawraea | reverse complement strand
TGATGTGATATAGGTTGAGGCCCAGTAAAACTGATCAGACCCACAAAGTCCAACACAAAACCCAGAGGAAAGCCCATAAAGATGCACACCTAAAGCCTATAAAGAGAGATCCATCTTCTAGAAATAATTTATCAGATACGTTCATTCATCAAATATTCTATCCATGTATTTGAATTTCATGAGAAATTCTCCCTCTTCTTATCAAATCAATTCAAACCTGAGGAAATTAGGGAAAGAGATAAGGAGGTAATCAACAGAGACGTGAAAATCTCTCTTGAAGATTATTCCTAGTCACTCTATAAATAACTCTCTCCTCTTCACATAAAAGTACGCTTCATTTTGCTTCTTGCATACTAGAACTCTGTCAAAATTCTCTCTGAAAAACACACCAATTGACTTAAGCATCAAAGTGAAATTGAGGGGTCAACCATCGACTTCTGAATTTCCTTGTTTTGCAAGATTAAGGCAGAGACTTTGACACAATTCAACTCATTCTTGTTCAAGGCAACAAAAATTACTATTTATATATTATAAATAAATTAAATGATGAGTGAAGTAATTGCATGTCTTATAATAAAGTAAAATGAGAGTTTAAAAATTAGAAAAAAATAGTATAATAAATAAAAAGTTAATAAATTATTGATGTGGTATTTTATAAAAATTTAAAAGAGTTATATATATTAGGAATGTGTTAAAAGTGGAGTTGACAATTATGTGAGCACCCAGCAAATAAATGAAGGTGTTGTGGGTTATCATGTAGAAAAGCGGTGTGATATGAAACCAAACGAACGTTTGCCATTAAAGCCACAACTAAAATATCTCCATTCTAAGAATCTTTTAAATTAACGGAAAATTTTTGTCTATTTTTAGTACACATACCCATACATATATTAAATTAAAGTTGATATATGTGTGATATATTTGTGGGGACACGTAATAAGAATAAATAAGATTTTCAAATTAATTATGTGCTCTTATCTGATTCAATTATGGCGAATGACTAATGCAACTTTTTGACAATTTAATACTAGTCAAAACAAGACTGCCAAACTATGATCGGGCTGTAAAGAAAACGAGGAGCCATGATTTTGAATATGCCCTTCCGTCGTCTTATTTTCTGGCCCAATGTCTCCCGCCCAGTACGCACATGCAGAAGTTCATCTCTGATACCTTTGGCGTTTGACAATATCCAATTATCAAGCCCACCTCAACGCCCACGCTATCGCAACATAACATGGAGGAAGAGAAAGAAGAATTCCAAAGCGATAAGCTAGAGCTTTTTCCGCACTTATCGCTTTCCGTTTAGTATTCTTCTATTTTGACAAGAGATCCCTCAGATGCAGAGTGCTTGGTTGTTCTAAAGTAGGCAACATTGTTGATGATTGTAAATCTTTATTATCACAATTGCGTGTTTATGTATGTTAAGTGGTCAGTGAGCCATGTTGTTCTCTATTTTATAAGACATCCGATTTTCTTTCCATTCACAGTTGGTGGGATATGATCCCTCCAAATTTCTCCGTTTTCGTGGAGACTGAATATATTATAGATGAAGTGTCAATCTAAAAAAAAAGCAAAATTAATACCACGTTTTTGCAATTATTTCTGGCTTTTCGGATATATATTTTTTCAAAAAGACACTTTTCTTCAACTGGGAGGCATTGAAGGCCTTTTATTTGCCTTAAAATTAAGGGTACATAACACGTTTATTAAAAAATAAATACTGAATCTTACAAATGTGATCTCAAGTTTTTAATTATTAAAAATGTCAGAAAAAATAAACACATCTTAAAAATACCATTTTCATGAGAAATTGAGTTTTTTGAGAAAAAAGTATTTTCGGTGAAAAATTAAGTTTTTCTTTTTAAAAATATTATTAACAATATTCATTTTTTCCAAAATGTTCACAATGGTGTACACAAGTGTTTAAAAGGAAGTTTACAATTTTCTTATAAGAAAGTTGATTTAATGATTTTCCAGTTGATGGTTTTAAATTAAGTTGATTTATTGATGTACATAGGTATATGCCGTTTTCCGTCTTATAACTTTGAATTTATTTAATGATTGTCAATTTGGTGTATATAAGTGTACGTGTACAAATGTATACACAACCTAAAATTTAGGTGTTCAAAAGTGTTCACAACATAAAATTTAGGTCTACAAAGGTGTCCAAAGGTGTTGATAGATAGACAATCCAAAGATGTTTATTGGTGTACAAAATTGTTATTTTACAAACTTGACTAATTAATAATTATATGAAAACCCAACAATTTTAGGGACTAGAACAACAATTTTCATACAACAACACATCTTCTTCAACTTTTCAAACCGTAAATCGCTTCTAGCAACTTATCTCCGGCACTAGTTCGCACCATGTCACAATCTTTCCATGTCGTTCCCATTTCGCACATTGTGTTTCAAGATCTACTATTCTCCAGGCTGTCATCATTTTGATATCTACTCTTCTTCATCGTTTCTCTCCAGATTTTTGTAGACGACAGTGTTCAAGCTTACGTTGTCAATTATGTTTGTGCTTCAACTTTAAGATCGCATGTTTCCAAATTGAAGGCCATCATAGATTTTGTTGATTCCATATCGGAGGCTACCGTCAAACTCATTGTTAATACAAAGGAAGAAAAGAGAGAGAGAAGAATGACGGAAAAACGAGTGGCTAGGGTTTGAAGGGGAGTGAGAGGAAGAGAGAAACGAGGACAAAGAAAAAAGGTGAGAAAATGAAAGAGAGAACACATGTTTTATCTGATTAAATTTGGCATTTCTGATATTCAATTTCAAAAATATGACATTTGCAAAAAAAAGTTTGAGCGTGTTTCTGTTGTAAAATTTAAAAATATGTGGTCCTATTTCTAACATTCGGTACTTTAATTATGACACTCAACATAATTAACTCTGAAATTAAACTTTTACACTCCTTTTGAAACAAATGAGTTTAAAATTGGAATTTATTTGCAAATAAATTCCACATATAATTTATTTGCAAATAAATTATTTTGTTTGTATGTTATTACTTAAAATATAGAATTCAATTGAATTTTTCATAGTCATGTTTGGACCAATTTCCTAATATACCCTTCATTACAATAATTTTATGCAAAATGTAATTTTTATTTATTTTTTAATCATATTCTTTTGATAAATTTATTTAACATATGAAATAATTATCAAGATATGACAAAGTAAAAAAAATCATGATTATGAGAAACGATAAAAAAAGTGAAACTTGTAAATATAACTTCTGCTAGCTCAAAATTATTAAGCTCCGCTCAAAATTATCACATCAATTGCATATACAAATTGAGCATAAAATTGAATTTTGTGAGACTCAAACACCAAAACTTATACATACAAATCTAAGGGGAGTTGAATTACATGACTAAAACAAGTTTTCTTTCAAAATGAAATAAGAGTTTGCTATTGACAAGGGGGGAAAACAAAGGTTCTTTTCATGCATATATGGGAGTAGTTTAACTCCCTTTGGCAGAGAAAGGAATGAACAAATACAGTTTTAGTTATTGAAAGAAGAATGAAAAAGATGAATGTGAATGTTAATCAACTAGAGATTGGAAGATAATTTTGGACGTTAATTAACTAGAGATTGAAGGAGGATTACTTCTTAATTTGTGTTAATGCCTAGGCTAAATTTTTCTCGAGTTGAAGTATTAAAGCTTAAGGAAAGTTTTTCAACAAAATTTTAAGGTACGTAGTATGAACATAGGAAGGAGAGAGTGAATAATATGAGTTAGGTTAGATAAATAGAGGATATTTTTAGTATAAGTTATAAAGAGGAGATATTATTAGTATGCAAAATTTTTTGTAGACTTCATTTGGAAATCAAACCTATTTTGGTGTAAATTAATTTAGTTATATTCAATTCTACAGAATTCAACTCTACAAATTGAATTCTATATTTTTTGTCCAAATACAAAAATTTTAAATTATAAATAAATTTTAAAAAATTTGTGGAATTTATTTATTCCAAACCAGGGTAAATTCTCATATAATAGCTCACAAGTCACAAATGCTGGTGAGCACTAAAGAGCAGATGCCCATCCGCTAGAAAACATTTTCTAAGATCAACAATGCTTGGTCAAAAGTCAAAATATCGTCCTGATCCATTATCAAGGATTAGGTGGTACACACATTAAATGGGTTTCTGTTCTTGCTGCCATTGATATGCCTCCGGTTTCTCTTGGGGTATCAACGCATCGCTTTCTTTTTTTAATATATCAACGGTATTTGATGAGAAAATTTCAAACCCGAGTGATCCAATCGTATCGACCATCGAATCGCTACCCTTTACTTGCAAAATACATTTTACAACGCGATGGTAAAACTATGACACGAAATTCTTCGTTTGGAACAGCTTCATTTACAAAGTTTCAGCTTGACTCTGTCTAAGCAGCAAGGTTCAATTTCAAGATTTTCTAGATGAATGTGACATAATTAAGCTTAATTTGGGAGATCCAGGTGCTCAAGCTAATTTCTACATATTTTTTTCACTGGCTAACTCGCCAACCGAAAAAAAAAAAACCTTTGTCTAGAAGGAAGTAGAAAACAATATTTGAAATTTTGAACATGTACAAATTTTGACCATAATAAATTTGATTATTACTATTAGATATGCAGAAGCTTCGTCGTAGTTGCTCGAGTTAGCTTCTGCTTACTCTGCTGCGGTTTCTGCATGATGCGATGGGGGACGAGAAGACCACATTTATTATGTTGACCAGTCACAGCCATGCTTGACGTTAAGATATTAAACACCAGCCAATTCCAGTTTGACTACATGGTTTATCAACTAAAATAATAATTTCCCGCTTTCTCTTTAACCATTTTTTTAAGATTCTACTCAAGACCGGCAACTCGTCGTGATTGAATTCATCCAAGTAGATATCAGCTGAGATCCCCAAACATCCATTATTCTTGCTTTTAGGAGTTTTTAAGAGGCCGTTGGTGCCGCGAATTTTAATTTTTTTCCCTTTTTCAGTCACAAAGTCAGAATTTTTTTTGCTCTCGAGACATAATTTTAATATATAATAAAAAAATTAAGTATATTTATAATTATTAAATAAAATTTAAATTTTACAAAATTTAAATTCAATTGAAAAAATATAAATATTAATTTTTAAGTGACAATAAATTCTTAGGATTTGGTTGATACTTAATTTATTTATTTTTTTTGATTTGGCTGGGACCAAAATGATTTCGTTTTAGTCCCAACCAATTAAAAAAATTTGAGGGGCCAAAACGAAGTTGTTTTGGCCCTTCTACTTAAGAAAAAAAGAATTCAAAAGGAAGTTGTCTTTAATCCTTCCCAGGATCTCAAATGGTGCCCCCTCTCACCTATAAGTGAGAGAGGGACACCCTATAGAGATGGAACTGGAAAAACACTTAATAAGGGAGTTTCGGCCTGTAACAAATAAGAGACCGGGGTTGGTGCCCAACTAGCCCTGGTCTCCCTGCATGCCCTCCCCTCCTCTGTTCTTGAAAGAAAATTTCACATACTCAAACTGAATAATTAGTTGGAAATAAAGCATATGCAGTACTAGAATTATTAGAACCCGACGACTTTGAGGCAAAGTTGGGATCATTTGACCATCAGACAGCAGTTTCTGATGTCTTGACAGGTGCAATTAATATGACAAAATTGATCAGTGTCTTTTCACAAATTAAATGATACATGAGTGATCGTTGGCATCAGTATACTGTGAGCATGAATTATGGCTCTCCAAATTATGGCATGCGACTCATGTTACGTATTGTTTGAAGTTTGAAAAACCAACTAGTCTATGTGAAAAATGTTCAGATTCTCGTCAAAGGGGACAAAAAAATTTGAAGATATGAGTTTTTCTCTTTTCCGATGTCTCCAGGACATATTTTTCTTTTTCTTTTTTTTCCAATATTGCTTGTTACTAATAGATTGGCGGGGTTCAAAGGAAAAAAAAAATTAGCCAATTCAAAGGAGAAAAACCAATACAGAGATCAGTGTTCCCACTGGAAGCCTCGTCTCAAGACAGACACCAATTTCTTGATGCACAAGTACTAAACAATTGTGTGGTAATTGATGCTTATTGTGACACAATTGGAATGAAATCAATGAATCACACCCCCATAATATAAATCTTTTGATAAATATATATACATATCGTTCAAATTTTATCAGATGTTCTTAAAGAAACTTTTGAGAAATATACATAAATTGTTCTAATTATATTATTATTTATTTCACAATACAATTTTTTGATGTATTCAAACAAATCACAGCTCACTGATACATGTGTGATTTTAAAAAAAAAACAACACCAAAAGAAAAAAAAAACCTACGGAGCGTCAAGCCAACCCTCTGGCTGCGCCTGTTTGCCTCTGGCTGTCAATGTTGAAAGCACATGTTCCATGACTTCTCCTACCCTCTAATTACAATAATATTCAAAGTTCCACGTGTATATTTTTCTCGAACACGCAATATTCTTCGACCTTTTTTTCATAGTAAAATGACCATGACCTCTGCTTATAGTTCGGTAATGACCATAGGAGCAAATCAGCAATCTCACTTAAGTTGAGGAAAAAAATTGTTTCAACTCAAGTTGTATGTATTTTTCTTTATTAAAACAAACGTGAAATACCAGTTGTGATGCGGTGATCAAGGAAGATTTTGTGTTTGAACTTCTCAGCTTATTTTAAAACTTTTAAGATTGAACATCCAAAAATCGTTACACTTTTTGGTTTTCAGCTCATAAGCTAAGCATGCATATGCATGAATGCATGCGCCCATTATAAAATTCAAATATTAAACACTAAAATTGTTTTCTACCACGAAGCCTAGAAACAATTAATCTACAGTATAAGACTAATAATATATTGGACTTACTGTATTATTACTATATGTATTTTTTTTTTGACGGAGAAAGTTTGATATTTGCAGTCATAGGAGATCCCAATTACGCCTAAACGGCAAGCATATGGTGCGCAGGCGCAGCTCGTTACTATTTTACTATATATATTTTTTTGGCTTAAGCATGAAAATAATACTTCGTGTATTTCTATCTGCGCTGGTGACTGGTCTCAGCATTTACGTCCCGTCTACGCCACCACCATACATAGGACAAAAGAGTTGGGTAAAGCTACCCATCACGCCGCCTCACTTATATATACTTATATCAAACCAACATTTGCAACCACTTATGAAAGTCCTAATTTGATGTCTTAGAAGATATCGTCTGCTTTCTTTCTACCCCTCACATGGAAACCTTCACATCACTTCTCCCATTTTCGTCACCAGCAATATCAGCTTCTCCCATGTCACCGAACAATATGGGTGGATCCAATGGTTTCACCGAATTCGATGGTGACAAGGGAAATGGGTTCTTGGGACTGATGCGAACTGATGAACATGATCAGGTGGAAGTTCATGTCAGCAAAATGTCTCAGGACAAAAGTCAATCTGAAACTGCAGTGAATTTGGGAAAGAAAAAGGAAGAGAAGAAGATTAGAAAGCCTAGATATGCTTTTCAAACAAGGAGTCAAGTCGACATTCTTGATGATGGATATAGATGGAGAAAGTACGGCCAAAAGGCAGTCAAGAACAACAAATTTCCAAGGTGAGCTGATTAACTTCTCAGCCTCGCCAATTAATTAGTTTACATCTTATATATGATGATGAATAATTACTACTTTAGTAAATATGCATAACAGAACAATTGATATATATGCTCTTTTTTGGTAAAATTCCATAAGGAACGTGTCCTATTTATTTTGGTTAATCAATTTTAGGGTAAATTCTGCGACATGTCCGTTAAAACTTAGAAGCCATGTTTTTCAGACTATTTTTATTGCATTTTGCTACATTAGATGAAGCTTAATAAATAGTCCAAATGGAGAGAATTTGGCATTTGATCAATAAATAGCTAAATGAAGAGAACTGTGTTGCAATCTAGTTGTTTCCTTAATTTGGAGTATCATATATATCTTCGTAATTTTTTAGAACATTATGTTTGCATAAAATAATTAGTAATGTATACATGTACATTCTATCTTATAAGCTCATTTTTTCAAAAAAAAATTGAACGCATTGCAGTTTTATTTTCAAACGTTGGAATTATATATCAATTAACCTAAAAAACAAATTAAAACAACTTTTTCTTTTTTTTTTGTTTTGTTTCAGAAGCTATTACCGTTGTACACATCAAGGATGCAATGTAAAAAAGCAAGTTCAACGATTGACCAAGGATGAAACGGCGGTTGTGACAACATACGAAGGAATGCATTCACATTCAATTGAGAAATCTACGGGCAATTTTGAGCATATATTGAGTCAGATGCAAATCTACACTTCATATTAAGTCCCCTGTTAGATAGAATCGATTGTCATAGAGAAATATCTTTGTACATTATATATATGTACTTCTTGATGAAGTATCAAACTGTTATTGATCGATACATTATTTGCTATTATGATGACTGCCGCAACACAGCCATGGTTGGTTTCAGCATATTAATTTGGTATATAATTACTAGTATTCATGTTGTTAGTGTTAGAAAAAAAAAGTGTCAATATGTCTACTCTTTCATTATACAATCTATAGTCTATATTTCTATTTAACACTCAATTTATTAAAAACAAATACCGCATACCATTATTTCATTCAAGTTTAGTATTACGATACACAGAGATTTATTTACGGAAAAAATGGCGCCTTTATTTGGGTTGGTTGGCATGTATGCATGCATTTAAAGGTGCTTACTTTGTAAAACACCTGACGGTTTAGGAACAACACTTGGTAATATTTCAACAAAAATGGCACATCATTGTACACTATTGCTATCTCAGTGAGTTTATATTCCCTTCGAATTTGATCTAAATAGCAAATGGCTCACTGGATGTGATAAATAGTAAAATGAGCACAAAAGAATCCGTCAAGTGTTTGTAGCTTGCTTGTGCTTATTTTTTCTTAATCTAACCTAAGAAAAACACTAGCAATTGTATTTACTTATATTAATTTCCAATTATTCAAGAACTGGGTAGTTGTAGAGATGGCTTCGATCTCTCGCCTCCCTCCCTAAACCTTCCCTGATCCCTTCGCAACCCCCTTCTGCCAATCCTCACAGCCCTAAACCCAACCTACCCACTCTACCACCCCACCCGCTGGGTAGTTTGTAACTCTATTTATTGCAGTATGTCTATGGTGGTAGTTCTTAACACAAACTGTCTATCGTATAAAGACTGTTATGTGGGAATTTTTTTCTGGCCAATGATTTGGGGGTCGTGATATAATAGAATTTTTGCACTATTACTTATAAAAAAAATTCTGCTTATAAGCAACATCAAATAAAAATTACTAAAAAGTGTGTAATTCCTCAATATAATGCTAAAACAAGAACACAACTTATTAAAATGAAACAAATTTCAATACTAAAAGGTCACAAATTCAATTTTTTGTGGGAGCAAATAAAATAACTTATAAAAAAAACAATTTCGTGTTACTTATTAGGCTTGGGAATTGGCATTTGAGCCACTTTATTAGGTGGTGATTATGCCGTTCACTTACAAAACTTTTCAATATTTATTTTGTACGGTCCACTTTTGATTATTACAGATACATTTTTCAATATTTTGTCCATATGCGTGTTAGTTTTCAGATTCACAGAAAAATATTTTTATTCTGTATGGATAGGTTATGTTATTGGTATGCTGTTTATATGTTGTTTTTTGTTTATCTATTATTTGAATGTTATTATTTATTGTAAATATCTTATTCACGGACAAATATAAATATGTATTTTATATGTTGTTTATATATTGTTTATATGTTATTGATATTTCGTATATATGTTATTTTCAACATATAAATAAAATATCATCAATATATAAACAATATTCAAGTTTTAAAATAATAAACAATATTTAAACAATATATAAATAAGTTTTAAAAAAGAAACAACATACAAACAACATATAAACAAGGTTAAAACAAGTTTTAAACAAAAAATAATATATAAAATCCATATATAAAGAAGTTTTAAATAAGAAACAACATATAAACAAGTTTTAAACAAGTATGAAAAATGAACATATTTTAAACAAATTATAAATAAGTTTCAAAACAAGTTTTAAAGGTTTCTGTAAATATGTAATTTGTGAACCATAAAAATTTAATTTACAAATTTTGGTACTGTAACATGCGTAATTTTGAATTTTTTACCAAAATATTGAAAATGGGCGTGGTGAATCTGTAAGGTAGAACAACAACTTTATAACAAAAAAAATGCCAGTTTTTAAAAATAACATGTCAAGTTTGCAAGTATTGAGAATGCCACTTATGTTTACCACATATCAAAAATGCCATTTTTTTAAAACCCACGAGAAATTGTCGAATTTTCATTAGTATACTGATATTTTTAACCGTTATAAACACAAAATTTTTTTGAATTTTTTCTAAAAAAAATATTTTTAATCGAGATTATGTTTTGTGTTTATAACGGTTAAAAATGGTTCACAATAGGGTACACATTCATATTTTGAAAAAGTCTAAACAATTTTTTTAATTAATTTGTTAAAAAATTTCAACAAATTTAGCAATTTGTTTTGTTCACAATAGTCCACATGTGTGTTAGTTTTTTTGGTTTACGCAATACATATTCTAAATGGTTCACAATAGTTCATAATGGTTCATATAATTCATATTTTTGAAAAATTTTAAATTAAGTTTTTTATGTTTTTAGAAATTTTAAACGAATTTGACCCTAAAAACATATTTTTTTTAGAATCGATTTGCACGTTCACAATGGTTCACAAAATGATGTATATTATAGTGAACTATTGTGAACCATTTTGAACTAAAAAATAACAAATTCACAATATTCACAAATTTGGTTCACAATGGTTCACACAGTACAT
Organism: Flueggea neowawraea; assembly: GCA_948243855.1. Lineage (NCBI taxonomy): Eukaryota > Viridiplantae > Streptophyta > Magnoliopsida > Malpighiales > Phyllanthaceae > Flueggea > Flueggea neowawraea. The sequence goes on along the minus strand of CAODLS010662683.1, from coordinate 4,619 downwards.
ATTTTTTTAAAATTCTAAAAAAAAATAATTATTTTATTAGAAATTTTTAAATAATTTTTTTAGAGTCGATTTTGAAGTTCACAATTGTTCACAGGATGGTGTACATTATATTGTACATTATTGTGAACCATTGTAAACAAAAAACAATGTTTTTTTTAAAATATGTTAAAATAAATTTTAAAACAATAAGTTCAACAACATTAAAAAACAAGTTTAGGGACATTATATGAAAAAATAACATGTTCATGGACTTAAAAATAATTTTACACTAAATGAATTCTAGGATTTCCATGAACCCTAGCCCCAACAGAAACTTTTCGTCGTCGCCCATACACCCCTGACGTCGTTGTCGTTGTCTATTCGTGTCCCTTACAACCTTGTCGTCGTCGGTAGTACTTTCACATCGCCCTTTGCGTCAGTGCGCATCGCCGCCTTGACAAATTATGAGTGACGAGTTACGGACGAATGAACAACGATGAGAGAGAGATGAGCGACAGACAAGCTAACGATGAGCAACGAGGAGAGAAGAGCGACGACGATGAGGTAGAGATCGAAAGTTTGAGAGAGAGAACGAACAACGAGGAGGAGGCTAGCGCGAGATGACCAACGAAAAAAGGAGAGAGAGAGGGGAGGGAAGAGGAGAGACATAGTGGAGGGAAGGCGGAGGAAACTAGATCTAGTTTCAACGAGGTGGAACGATGCGAGGTGGAAGACCGACGAGAAAAAAGGAGAGATAGAGGGGAGGGAAGAGGAGATAGATGGCGGAGGGAAGGCTGTGGGGTGGCTAGGGTTTAGGGTGGAAGAGAGAGTGAGAGAGAGAAACTGGAGAGAGAGAGAAATAATTAAAAAAAATAAAACAAAAAATTCAAATTTATATAAAAATTAATGTGGCAATTTTAAAATCCAATTTCAAATATGTGATATTTTTAAAAAACAAACATAAAAATTGACATTTCTGTAAAATTGAAACATGTGCTGTTATTTTTAAAAATTGTGGCAAACAAATGATAGCATGTGTAATTAGCACAATCTGTAATATGTTAACGTGCACTCTGAAAACTGAAAATGGCCCCTTTATTAGTGACATCTGATAGTGGGCTTGGCATCCAGTTCTGCTAACTCAATCCGGCCTCGACTTCTATATTGTGTGGACCACTCTCCTTTGTCTAACGTGCATGACGGCATGACCAACAAACGTGTCGCAACTGTCTCGCATGTCCAAAAACAAGTTTTTCCGGTAGTTTATTGGACGAAATCCATGGTGATTCTTGAGGTTTAGTGTATTCTCTGTTCTAGTATACAAATTTGAAAATTAACCACCCCATGATCTCTCGCTTTTAACTTCGTTAATCAAATATAATCGAAATCTGATACGGCACATGAGTATTGTTGTGTCATTAAATTCTTAAATTTAATAGGTCCATGTACCATGTCATATTTTCGTTATATTTGACTAACAGAATTAGGAATAAAGGACTGAAATGACTAATTTTTAAATGTATGGACCGAAATAGAGAATGCACCAAACCTCAAAGACCACAATGTATTTTGCCCTAGTTTATTTCAGTAATTTCACGCTCGGAGTCCCACAAGCATATTCGACGGCAATAAGGGCGGAATCGTGATTTGAAACAAAAACAGAGGCCGAAACCGCAAATAGGGTTGTTAGCTGCCATAGTAGCAACTGAGCAACCTGAACATCTCTACCTGTTTTTGATCCCACAGCTCTTCTGGCTTTTCTTGTTCGCTAATCAGACTATGCTTCCTCACTGTGCACCTTGATCCCTGAGGGGCCACCCATCCACACTGTTAATTTATTGTTTTAATTTCCATTAATTATCTGACGACAATGGCTCTCTCTCTCGGCAAGCTAACGATCCTCGTAGGCGCAGGTATTTACGATTGCTTCTACCTCTTACTTACTTACCTCGTTACTGATTCAGTTTCGTTTTTTGAACTTTCTATTTGATCGAGTTTGAGAGAATGAATTTCTGGGGTTTTAGTGTGATAATATCTGTTGTAACTTGAGTTTGCGGTATTTTGATGTGTGGCATAATCTGAATGAGCTGGAAAATGCTCTGTAGGACTTGTTGGCGCAACTCTTGCAAAAGAAGGACGCATGTCAGATGTTTCTAGTTTTGTCTCCGGCGCTCTCAAGGTACTCAGGTGTTTCTAGACAATAGAAATTTGTGAAGTTTGATTATATTGCCTTTAGCTTAATTGATTTCTAGTCTGGACTGAATGATTTTTGACTTGGTATGGTGTGTGTTGTTCATCTTTAGTTAGGAAGATTAGAACGCTTTAATATGTAAGACTTAGTTTTTTTTCTTTTCCTGTTGTTGTGTTATATATCTTTTGTAGCATCAAACGCTGAATTGGGGATTGTTTTCTGCCTCTAGTAATTTATGACATTGTTGATTCCACTTGTTTTAGTACTTCTTGATAAGCAATGAGGTTTATCATAATGCAATGTTCACTATGTTGCTTGCTGATATTCTGCCTCTTTTGATAAATAACTTCTGATTGAGCTTTTGACTTTCTTTTGGTTGCCTATTATCATTGTTAACTTCTTTCTTAACTATTATCTGTATTCTTTAAGAAAGTACGTCGCCTGTCAACATGAAATCTTAAATTGTTTATCACCCTTAATTTGTTTTTTTCCACGCTTATGATTCTCTTTTATGACAGATTGCTTTGAAACAAATTATAAGTGATCCTTCTCCATCGGTTGGAAAGCCGCACAATAATTCTTTGATGGAGCAGGCTTGCATTTCACCCTTATGTTACTGATTTCATGTAGATGTGAGTTTTTACATATATGATCATGCTTGCTTGTTTGAAATTTGAAAACCCATGGAAATGTTTTTATTAAAACTCATGCGATGAGGTAGACTTCATTCGTTCTTATTGTTTTTGTTTTCGATGAGGAGATGATAATATTTGTTGAAAAATTTTATTGATTTACTTTTGCAGGTTAATAGTCTGAGGCAGGAGTTACATATGTTAAACATAGACAGACCAATTACTATTGTAACTCCAAGTGGAAAAGGTTTGGATTTGCCCCCATTCTCAATGGAGTTTATCATTCATGCATAACTTCTAGAATTTATGCATTATTCAAGTGCTGACTGGTTTATGTTTTGATGGGTTTACTACTGTTATAACAAATGCTGTTGTTTCTTTGAATGTGTTATAATGTGTAGGTGCTACAAAATATGGAGCAGTTGTTGTCGTTGTGGTAGTAGGATATGGCTATGTTTGGTTGAAGGTAATGGTCTTTGTTTTATTGCATGAACCATTGTCATGAAATTGCTGTTCCGATCAATGATTATGCATTTTCATTTCTCCAATGAGAAGTCAGTCTCCTTTGTTGTTTGGTTGCTGGAATTATTTTCAAGAACGTCATAAGAAGTGCTGCTGATGGATAGCTTTGTGTTTCTTGTTTTCCATGAAATCTGATTCGCTTTCCTGGAGCTTCAGTTATTGTGAAAAATTAACCATCTCACTATGTGTAGATAACTTTTAATTGTCCTCTGGTTGGGTTGTTTTATAGCTAAGTTTAACACAAGCAAATATTACTACTTTCAGACTTCAATTACAGATTAATTTTTGAAATTTTGATGAGAAAATAATGTGACTTTCTATTTCCCAAGTTGCTGTGTATTTGTTTTCTTTCATTTTTTTAGGGTTGGAAGCTTCCTGATATGATGTTTGCAACAAGGCGTAGCTTATCAGATGCTTGCACTTCTATAGCTCAACAGCTTGAGAATGTATATGCATCCGTCCGGGTAAGTTTTTCAAGCTTGCTCTACATGATTTTATTCTTGAGTCACTAATCTTATCATGAAACTCCGTCACATCAGCTTCTCTTGTGCTCAACCTTTTTCACCTGGAATGAAATCTTGTTGGACTGAGAAAAATTCTTCTGCTGAATTTTGTTAGAATTTGGTTCACTTTTTTCCTTTGTCTCTCTCATCTGTTTCTTTTTAGAATTTCCTTTGACAACTTGATAATGGGATTCTTCATAAAATATATTTTTGTTGAAATCTCACCTCATGTTTGTCATACATTGTTGGAAGATGCTTGGTGTTTGGGTTTTCTGCTGGTGACATTTGACTTCTAGTTCTGTGCACTGGAAAGTACCAAAGATTACTGAACGTTGGTTGATAGATCACTTATGTGAATAATATTTTAATGTTGTACAGAAAACAAGGAGGCAACTGTCTGCAGATATTGATCGTGTGGATTCTAACTTGAATGAGGTTGCAAGGCTCACCACTGATACAAGAGAAAGGGTCGGTCTTATTTTGATAATTAGCTATCTGGTTACCCTAATATATTGTAGCAGTTATAACTCAAAATTTGCGTCCATACAGGTTACTGAACTGCGAGATGAGTCGGCAAGAGTTGGTGATAGTTTTTGAAATGTTCGTAATGTTGTTGAAACACTCATGAGTGATCTAAATGACTGATTTTACTTCTCTTATATGTCAAATAAAAATCTAATAACTATTTTCCCTTGTCTTAGGAGGAAAAAATTAGCAGAATAGAAGGGAAGCAGGTAATTATGTATCAAAATTGTCATAGACGCTCCTATCACTTGTCAGCTGTAACTTGTT
>CAODLS010662570.1:0-13494 GCA_948243855.1 Flueggea neowawraea | reverse complement strand
GGGGAGAACATCCTTGGAGTTGATTTTTTTAAGATTGAAGTGATTGCATAAAGATTGATGGATTCTCAATGGGTTCTTTCATTCTATCTTGTTTCCATTTCATTTTTGTTGTTGTATCTACTGCCATTATGAACTAAATTAATATGCATCTAGATGTGATGAGCCCTAGGACGAATTTGTGATTGGGTTTTGTTATTTTGTTGCTTTGTTCATGAATTGAGACTCATCTATGATTCATAATATTGTGTTGTTGAATATTGTGTTGTTGGATTGATTCTATTGGAATTTTGATTCGACAATTGATTGCATGCGTGGGAATCGAGAGATTTATTGTGTGTTTTGAATCGCTCATAGGTGAGAGGATTTGTACGCAAACCTAGAGATAGGTTGACGTAAATCTTCCGGATTAAGGTCAAACTTAATATAGGAATTCATTAATCTTCGTTAGTGCAACTTGGGGGTATTAATTAGAAAGAGATTATGTTTAATCAACTTGACGTTAGATGTTAACTGACTCGAGAGACAGGTTAATGTATGTTAGGAATTCCTACGGTCCAATTGTATGAACAAGTGACTTAGTGACGAGGTTGGTTTTGCTTAGGTAGTCCTAAGGGTATTCAATATATAGATGCTACTGTTACCCTTGATTGCTCGGTTCTTAAACTCTCTTTGTACTGTTGTGTTGTGTATTGGCGTTTCTCCATTCCTTTTTTGTTTATTAATACCTGTTTAATTTGTGGGCTAGATAATAGAGAGAGAGAGAGTTATTACTAGTACTCTTAGTCTCTGTGGGATACGACACTCAGTACTCTGGGTCCGCATACTACAATCTATAGGTGTGCTTGCCTTCCTACCAAACTACAGTACAAACATATACAAAACCTAACCAAAGGGGCACTTGTTGTGTGAAGAATTGACTCACTGAGCGTAGGAACACCAAACGGTCACTGAATTCCAAAAGCCAAAAGTGTAATATTTCGCCCATTTTCGTTAGGAATATTGTAGCTTTCTTACCAAGTCCGACTTGATCATGAGGATAATTAGACGTATTGTCAAGGATTAGTTGTTATCGAATCTCGAGGGAGGTCTAATGCATGTTAGGAATCGTGAAATGTCAAGTAATAACCGAGATTATATTATTATTAATAACCAACGTTTTTCTATGAAAAATCTAAAGTATATATTGGTATATGTATACAAGAATATTTTGTAAATCATGGAATGAAGGAAACATAATGCATGATTGGCTATGCAATACTATGTATGTATCACACATAATATGGGGACACCTAGCTAAGGGGTACGTAGCCTTTGGTATACCAATGCTTTGTCAAGGCCCTAGTTATCAGGGTAATGGGATGACCGTGCATCCGGCCAGATACACGTGTTTATTGAGCAATCAGGTGGCGGAGTCCACACTGCTATATGGATATTGATACTGGTCGCTTACTATGAATCCTTAAATATACGTATATATTGTCTGAATGCATGTTGTATGATATGGATGCAAACATTTTGTAAAATGTATTTCAGAAAATATATTATGTATGTAGGGTGTATACTATATAGTATCTATGTATGTGTGCGGTATTTTTAAAGGGTTTTCAAACCAGTCTTGTGAGGTACGTATGACGCGGTCTGACGTGTCGTTTCCTCACTAGGGATTCTTACCCCTTTTTCTTTTATTGTCTATATTAAACCTCTTTTACAGGTGACATTTTGACACTCAACATCAGATCCATATCTCAATCCTAGTGAGGCACTTCTTCAGTATAGTGAGTGCCCCTCGTCTGGACTCTACTTTGTTCAGTCATTAGAGCTTTACATCGGGCTACTGTTGGGATACTAGGCTACACACTTTTGTATTTTGGGATAAACTATGATGATTTTATATTTTCACTGATATATTTTTCTATATTATATATATGGTTTTCTTTCATTTATAAACGTTTTTTATATAAATATTTTTGAATAAATAATTGGATAAGTCGGGTATAATGTTTATACACAAAGGCTTGTTCGGGATGGATCGGGCTTTCACAAACGGTCTGCCTCGTACGCTGGTCACAGGCCCGACTGTGGGTCGTGACAAAAGGTATGCCTGAAAAATATTAAGGGAAGTGGGCAAAAATACTCAGTGATGACGACACTCTAAATCACCTGATACGGGCATCACAAAGTCTGTTTTAAAAACAGTTCAAAAATACCGCAATTGTATACATATAATCTAATATACATACTATATGTATTATATGTTTCAAAAATATTTTCAAAACTTTGCAAATAAAATAGACAACATACAGTCAGACAAATATTGTCAGCAAAAAATATATAAGTATATATATAACAGAGTCAGATATTAGGACCAAATATAGATATATGGCTACGCCATTAGAAAACAGAGTACGTGTGTCTGGTCAGAAAACAAATTACTTGTCTGGTCGACTACCATATTGCCCAGGTAATTAGGGTCTTCTTATAGTAGTGGTATATCAATGGCTATGTACTCTATAGTTAGGTGTCCCATATTAGAATATATTTAAAATCTATAGCAGATGAGCAGTCATATCAAAAATTATATTTCAGAAAGCTGATATATAATATTTTTGAAAAATACTGAATTCTTATTCTAGAGTTATTATATAATCAGATTTTTATATTAGCCAAACTTTTTATTATTCAGATTATAGATAAAAGTCCAAACACAACAAAAACTATAAGATTTTAAAAGACGCAACCTATATGTTTAAAGTTATCATCACACTCACCTGAATGTGCAGAAGAAAGTGGACCAGTCAAACACCACTAGTCGGTAGCTGGTCTTGATGGCACAATCAAGATGCTGAAACAATAAAATCAGACAAATGTCAAGATGTGGTATTAGTACTGTGACAATACTGAAAATGTATGAAATACAGATGTAGACTCACAACCCTTGACTATGCTAAAACTTCTATTTTGACTGAAGATCTATCACTTTCGTCTCGAAAATCAAAGTCTATGTAAAATTACGATTTAGTCTTCAAACTTTTATAAAATGACACTTTAGTCCTTAAGACCTCAAAAATTATAAATTAGTCCTCAAAGCATTTTAAAATTAAATTAATCCTGAAACTTTGGGAAATTACAAATCAATGCTTAATTTTTCTGAAATTACAAATCAAACGTCAACTTTCTTAAAAATTAAAATATGAATATCAACTTATCAAAATTATAATTCTGGCAGTAAGCAAAATATCCAATCAATCCTCAATTTATTCAGGATCAATGGAAAAATTATGCTTTAGTCCCTACAAAAGAAAATTATATTCCAAAATCTCCCAAATGTCGAACCGAGTGTAACCCAACATTTTTTACCATTCCAATCGACTCAAAATCACCCCACGAACTTAAATCCACCATCAGTTTCATCAAAACAATAGCAAATCGTTCAAAATCATCGTCACGAAATTTCGATCAAACAATCCCTTTCACAAAATCACCAAAACTTCCAAAATTAAGCTAAATTTACATTCATTCGACCTTAATCTGTGATTACCCGATACAAACCAATTCATTTTTTGGACAGAAATAAGAAATCTGAACCCTCAATACCCATTTTTGCCTCAATTGAAATCCACCATCTCAAGTAAGAAATGGCTGAAATAAATTGGCTAAGAACATATTCTTACCTTGATTGAAGAAAAGAAGAAGAAAGGAATGGATGAGAGGTGGAGAAATAGAAGAGAGTCAGGTTTAGGGTCTAAAGAAGTAAAGGAATCAAACAAAGGAAGAAGAGTGTGACTGAAGTGAAGTGGGGGTCTAATGTGTTTTAAAACAAACAAAAAAGGTGCGTTTGACGTTTTGGCCCAGCACACATGCATGAACGACATCCTTCTTCTACAGATGACAAGAAGCAAACGACATACAGGTGGGCTTCAATACACAAGATGTGTGTTGACAATTAAAAGGTGCCTTTTGTGGCTAATTTCCGCAACAAATTGATTTCCTTCAATTCCAATTGAATGTTACAAGTTTAAATACGCCTAATTCACTTCCAAATCACCATCTATTACCTAACAACATTTCAAACTCAAAATTAACCCCTTGAACATCAAAAAATAAAATTTGAAAGTCAAAGGAAAAATTATAGGAAAAATTAATCAAAAAAAAGATATTATAGTTGAGATATGCGGGAATTTGGGTAGAGGAAGGATTTGTTAAGATAACTCCCCAAATCCTACATTGATTAGGATAGATGCAAATCCCACATTATTTAGGAGCAAGTTTATAGAAAGTTTTTCTCCCATATCGATTAGATGTGAAGTTGGGAAATGTCTTTTTCCTATAAATAAGCCTTGAGTTCAAGTTGTTTTACATCACAAATCCTAAACAATTAACTAGAGGTGTAACTTAGGCTTCAGTTTATAAGAATGAGATGGTTTTAACAATTTTGTCCTTCCAAAAATTATAATATTATTTTAGTAGAGATCATAGACATAGGTCTATTGAGGGATCGAACTACATGTAAAAATTATTGTATTCTTTTCTCTTTTTATCTATCATTTATTTTCTTTTGTAGTTGTGTTTGCGTATTTGGTCTCCAACACCAAGTGTGCATTTTAAACCACGAGTTAAAACACACGAGGCCAATGACATTTTTGAACCTAGAGAAAATTTGTAATTTCATTATGTTCCTCCTCTTTTCGACATCTACACCATTGCAAGAGCTATGAAATCGAATTGTCTCAACTAGACGTGAAAGCAGCCCCATTATTGTGAAGTCATTATCATCTTCTAGGCTTTTGCCTTCAGTCAGTTAACTTGTTTAAACTGAATCCAAAATAAACCAAACAAACCGACCAATCTACAGGAACTAAATAAATTGAACAAAAAATAGGTTCGAATTTGAATCGAACCAATTGATTTTTTGGTTAGTTCAGTCGATTTTTGAAGAAAAACATAAAAATCAGAATTAATAAATTTGGATTTTAATTATTTTAGATAAAAAAATAAATATTCTATAGATAATAAGCTGTATTCAAACATTGATTAAAAATTATAAGGAATTTTAAACAAAAAAATTATATTAGGTTTAAATTTAGATGGTTTTTGTTTTTTTTTTAAATAAAAAACCAACATTTTGTGGATAATTAGATATTAAACCTTATGCAAATATTAATAAAAATTGAATGGTATTTTCAACACAATAAATACATAAATCAAATTTGAAAATGGCGAAATAATTATAATTTTTTATCATAACATATATAAAGGTAAGGATGTGGAAAAAAATTTTAGACTATTACACCCTTATCTGCTTTCAATAATTACTAACATACCCTTATTTGTTTTTAATAATTACTCATATATTTTTTCATTTTTAATGAAAATCCATATTATCACATATTTATGTACATTTGAACTTCATTTGAAATCTGAAAACCTATCGATTCTTACTTAACATTTATTAAAATGTATTTTTACTTGTGGATTAATTAAATATTAGCTATCATTGCACGTTTAGATCAACTGACAGGAGTTGTTCTACCTTAACTAGAGGTCTTGAGTTCGAACCCTAGGAACGCAACAACGTTGATGGTAGGGACTCCAACCTTCGAGGTGCCTATTAAATCCTGAATCCATATTTGTTTGGGCCCATTAAGTCCCTTAGCTTGATGTGGGGCAACCAAGATACCGGGTGCAATATGCAAAAAAAGTTTATAATATTAGCTCCATTTTTCTCTTGTATAATGTTTATGTCTCTCTCTCTCCAATGCTTTTGTTGAAGCTTCTCTCTGACCGACCACCTCCATCAACCTCCACAAATTTGATGTCATTACAAATTTAATAGTATAAATAGAAAGGTGTTTGATTTTGGTCATTGGTCCACCAGTGGTTGGTGTTCCAATAAAGATCTTTATTTAGTATATCTCTTGTACTATGGATACATATAGTTAACGTTTCATTTCAAATCTAAAAATAATATTCAACTTATCAAAAAAATTAAGCATATTCCATTAATTTTTTATTGCATAATTTTATTTTTTTCATCATTTAAGTAATTTTATTTTTTCATTATTTTTATAAGACTTTAATAACGTGCAATGCACGTACACAAAAATGATAGTTATTTAAATATATTTGGCCAGTTAGTTCACTTTGGTTTTCGATCTTTAAAACTAAAACCGCACTGAATAAACCAAATGAACTGAAACAAAGGAACCAAATTGAATTTTATAGGCCTACCATCTTCTTCATTAAATTGTCAGGTTGGTTCCTAGTTTGGTTCAATTTGGTTGGTCCTCAGACCTACCATCTTCTTCATTGAATTTTCCTCTAAAGAATTTTAAAGTGCGAGTTGTTGTCCTTCTTCTTCTTCTTCTTCTTCTTCTTCTTCTTCACCATTCAAACTGTTATCTTCCTTTTACTCTTTCTCTTTCTTCTTTAATTTCTTCTTTGTCGTCTCGGCATTTGTCTTTCTTCCGCCTCTTTTCATCGTTCGAAGCCTTCTCTTTATTCTAACCCTTATGTTTCTTCTAATTGCTTTGATTTAAGAAGAATTTTATTGCGGAAGAAAACAATGATTTGACACAGCCGCTTTGCTTCTCTTCACCTTCCGAAGTGCAGGTTTGTCTCTTTCTCTCTTTTTCTTAATTTAATTTAAGTCCTTAAAGATTGTAATTTGTTTTCGAATTGTAGTTGGTTGTGTATTTATTGTATTTGGAAATTAAATTTGTTGTTTTCATATTATGGGTTTTAAAAGATTGTAATTTGTTTCTAGATTGTAGTTGGTTGGGTATTTATTGTATTTGGAAATTAAATTTGTTTTTTCCCCTTCATATTATGGGTTTTAAAAGAGCTGTGATGTTGAACAACTTATTACTTGCTATGTTTTGATGTAGAGTCAATAAATGAAAATTCATAAGCCAAATTGGTTTTTGGTGTCTACTGCTCTTTGTGGAGTCATTCACTCAATATTTGGGAGAAAAGCACTTCCGTGGGCTGGATGGTAGCAGGACTTGGCCGTTGATTGTTGTTTTATTCATACAAGAGGCTATCAAGGTATGTTTAAAACGTACAACATAAATTTGATTTATTACCCCTCGAGGGTAGCCTAGCGGCAAGAGGCGTTGTCCCTAGTTCGTGGAGCACGGGTTCTAGATCATGAGGGAGCGATGTAATCCCAGGTAGCTCCGGTTGTCACGGACTTGTGTTACGCAATAGAGCTGGGTTGATTAGGCATTGAGCTACTAGTCCTCAATGAGGTGCTGCGGTGACCACACTTGTACACGAGCCCAAGTCTATTGCTGGTGTCAGCTATGGAAACATTCCGTAGCGGGAAATATTGCCTGGATGGTAACGCTCAATAAGAGTACGCTACTACTGGTCGCCCCGAATCCCCTTTTTGTTTGAAAAAAAATAAATTTGATTTATCGAATGCTATTTGATGAGTATTATTTCAATAAACTTGATGTTGGATACTTGGATTGCAGGGAATGGTGAGTGAATATGGAATTCCCAAAGCTGAAGACCCAAGTTTATCAAGTTATGGCACATGTTTGTAAACTGCAGTTACAAACTTTTGTAATTAGAAATTGACATTGATACCAGAAAATTGAATATTCATCTTTTTATTTTGGGGAAAATTATATACCTAAAAGGATATCAATTTCAGTTGTTTATTCTATATCAGAGGTTTCATATCAATTTCCACATCATTTCGGTTATATTTGTGTTTTACTTAATTCCTTTCCAGTTGGCAACATGCTTGAGAGATTATGTGCATATAAATATTTTCTGTTTTGGTATTTGTCAATATTGCAAAAAAAAATCATCTTTACTATGACTACATTGGTTGATTACGGTGATATTATGTGCATATAAATACTATTGGTTAGGGTTTATTACTTATTAGCTCTATTATATTATGCTTTTTTGGTTAACATGTGTGAATGACAACATTTTTTATTATTTGTAGGCAAAATTTCTGCTTCTAATGCGATATATTGTTCGAGATTGTATTTCAATCCTTTAATTCTAGAGGTTGAAGAGTTTAAGAAGAGGTCTACTATTTTTCTTAGTTTTTTTTTAATCATTAATTAGTTTGCATAAAATTGGTATATTTGTGGATAAACTATTTAATTTTTGTGAAGCACTGACAATGGTAATGAAGGCTCATTGTATTTGAGTCATTTGTCGACTCCGAGTAAAAATTCTATTCTCAATGACTTCTTGTACACTGATCGAAAAACATTAGATGATATTCGTGAAACCAAGACAATAATTAATTTCATTTCATATTAAAATACGGTGGTTATTTTAATATTAAGTTTGCAAAAGAATTAATTTAATATTGGTATGAAATAGTTGTGCTCGTGTGTTGTCATTGCAATGATATTATGCATTGAGACGGAATACATTTGGTTTTACAATGGATGTAATAAATGCAGTATTGGTATGAAATAATATGATTGTTATATTCACACAATTTTTATTATTTTTTTTAATTTTAAATAACTTTTAAATTATAAAATCTTGAATATTTATAAGAAAATAAAATTGTATTAATAGTATACCGGGATATCGCCCGGATCTCACACTAGTGGTGAAAATAATTGCCGCTAACAACGGTATTATCTGATTTGAATCCAAAATAATCAAATTTGGAGAGAAAAAAACTCGATATGAAATCATATCATAAAAAAAATGTCAACTCTTCGAATTCGTCTACAATAATTCAAGATACTAGATAGGTCTGCCTCTGTATAATCCTATAGATATATATAATAAAATTTATCACATAACAACACCCAAAAATAAACAAGCAATATAGCAACACTCATACCAAAAATGCATCAAATAAATATTCTCCTTCTCTTTGCCTTCCTGTTCTTCTCCTTCTCCTCCTCCAATGCTGCTGATTTCTGCGTAGCGGATCTAACAGCATCAAGAACTGCTTCAGGGTATGCCTGCAAAAATCCTGCCACTGTCACAGTTGATGATTTTGTATTCAGCAAACTAGCCGTTCCCGGCTATACTATTAAGAACATAAGTGCTGCAGCTGTGCCAGCTTTTGTGCAGCAATTCCCTGCTTTAAAAGGACTAGGCCTGGCCATGGTTCGGCTGGACTATGCACCTGGTGGTTTTTTTCCGATGCATAGTCATCCCGCAACGAATGAGATTGCTTACGTGGAATCGGGTAGTGTCATTTCAGGTTTTATTTCCTCTGCAAATGTCGCATATGTAAAGAAACTTGAAAAGGGCGATGTCATGGTATTTCCAAGAGGGTTGCTTCATTTTCAAGTAAATGCTGGTAATGTACCAGCTACTGTGATTGTTACCTCCAGCGATCCCGAGCCTGGCGTCCAAATTATCCCTAAATCATTGTTTTCCAATGACTTGGCAACTCAATTGCTGGAGAAGTCCACTTTTCTTGATGATGCAGAAATCAAGAGATTGAAGGGTGTTTTTGGTGGCACCGGCTAGGATTTACACACAATTTTGTTGATCAATGATTAGTTTATTTTTGTGAGTTAATAAATTGTTTTCTTAATATATATGAATCCAGAACTTTTTTCCTTTCGATATACAATAAGTTACATTGTCAAGTCAAATAACCGTGATTTGTAACCAAGCGAGACACCTTAATAATTAATATTAATGCAACTATTGAGTCAAAACTAAACTTTCATCTGTTGTAGATGAATCTGCACTTAAAAACAATAAGCTACTTTCCGTTGCTATTTATGCAGAATAAAGCAAAATGGTAGTAAGTTTTTCCACTATTGCCTCTATCATTTGGTTAAAAAGAAGCAGATTTTAGTAAAAAAATAACATTAATTGAATTTTGATCATAAAATTAGTGTGTGTATAGTGCAATGTCACAAAATTATTCGTCAAATAAGTACTTGTTGTCATTTTTTGTTTGCTAAGACTGGAAACTAAACAGAGCTTCGGAATTGCCGTGCATCATTTACCCTTATATTTACACCGACAATTTTTTAAGTGTGGCTCGTGACCATTGGCATTAGAGTGGGAGTGGTCGTCTATTTGGATCGATAAAATGTCTTTCAGAAAAGAGTTTGTCATTCTGTCCCATTGTATAGTAAAATTGTACTTGTAACAATCCAATTTTCAATTCCTTAATGTTGGTTGGTCTATTTGTTTTTACTTTAGCTTAACAAAGAATGAAATATTTTTGTTCATTCGACTCCTTCTCATATTACATTTGAGTTAGTGACCAAAGATGTTAGGACTAAACACACAAATACACCCACAAAAAAATAAATAATAAAGAAAAAAAAGAACACAAAAAAATTTTAACGTGGTTCGGTCTCTCAATAGATTTACTCCCATGAACTCCACTAAAATAATATTACAATTTTTTGACGGACAAAATTGCTAAAACATTATCACTCTCATAAATCCAAGCTCAATTTATATCCTCTCTAGATAACTAGCTTAGAATTTGTGATACTAAACGATTTGGGCTCAATGTCTCTTTATAAGAGAGAGACCCCTTCCCAATTTTCACACGTAAACGATGTAGGACAAGTAGTTTTTCGGCTTAATACATAATTTACCCCCCAAACTTGTACATTTTCTTCTTTTGTTACCCTAAACTTTTTGAGTGTTGAATTTACCCCCTAAACTTGTTAAAATCCTCTCAACTAAGGGTTTTTCAATGTGTTTGAATCCCAAAATCCTCATATTTACCTTTAAGTTATCACTATTAAACGTAGAATGTCAAAAAATAAAAAGAAGCCTATGAATTAAGAAAAATTGGTAAATTTTCCAGTTTTATCAAGTTTAGGGGGTAATTGAGACAGTTTAAGTAAGTTCAGGGGGTAACTAAGATAGTTTAAGCAAATTTAGGGGGTAAGTTGAACGGTAAAAAAATTCAGGGTGACAGTAGAAGAAACCATGCAAGTTTGGGGGGTAAGTTATGTATTAATCCTAGTTTTTCCAAACCCACTCCTAACCAATGTGGGATTCACTTCAAACCCTCTCCTACTTGATGAGGGATTTGGGGAGTTATCCTAACGAATCTTCCCTCTACCAAAATCTCACATATCTCAACAGTTCAGAAAATCTGACTCTCTCGCAGTCTTCGCTTCTTTGTTCTACTACTTCCATTATTAAGAGAACACCCATCTAAATAATAAATATTATTTCCCTTCATCTTTCCTTGCAATACCAAGCCACCACCTTTAAACACTTTTCAAAATTCGTCATCACTAACATACTTGTACCCACGAGATGCTAATTAACCCAAAGAGATTATATTGGCTCTAGCACCAGGCACAAATTTTGGAAATGATCAGTCCTAATAGGAATGACACTCCAATAGGCAAGACCAAGGTGAATTAGAGTTTTAGAGAGTTTAAAAATTTTGTTGAAAATCTTTTGCAAATTAAAACAAATAACAAAGTTAAATGCGGAAGCAACTTAAAATCACAAAGTAAATCAAATGCAAAGAAAAGTAAATGAGTTAAAGAGAGAGAAAATAAAGCCTCAATTTATAGTGGTTCAGTCCTTCTTGACCTATGTTCACTCCTTTAGATCCCCTAGAAAATTTCAATCCATTATCTCCTCACTTGCGGATGGAGGAAAACCGTTTACACCACTTATTTTTGTGGGCTCAACAAGCAAACCGTTACACATTGTTTTAAGGATAAAACAAGCAAATTAATCCTCTAATTTTTGTGGGCTCAACTAGAAAACCGAACCACTAGTTTTTGAGGGCTCAATTAGCAAATCGAAACTCTAGTTTTCTAAGGCTTACTAGCAACCACTCTTGTTTTTCTAAGGCACAACAAGAAAACCTATCTACCCCAAGCAAACAACCATGCCTGGTACAAAATCAACCCAATAATATAACAAATTTAAACTCATACCAACCCAAATATGTGATAGCAAGTAAATAGCTCAAATGAGTTAGAAAGGTAGAAATAAGAGAGAAGATGAATAGCAAGTTTAGCAAATGTCTCTCTTACTTCTCTTCTCACTAAAGACGTCTATTTATAGCCACTTGCAAGAATATAGTCGTTGAACCCTCAAAGTAGTAGTTGTGAGAGAGTAGAGAATTATGTCCTCAAATGACATCACAGTATTCTATGTGCGTAGTAACCATCTACGTGCGTAGTGTCTTCATCCTTCAGAGTCCTGTATGCGGTGTACTTCCTTCACGTGCATAGTATTGAATCCAGTAGCCACTGCTTGAATTAAATTGATACTAGGTGGCTACTACACGCATTGATATTCTTCTGTGTGTGTAGCTCTTCCGTTCTATGCACTTTGCACAATCTTGCGTATTATGGTTGACGTTTGTCCATGATCACACCTTTGATTCTTCATATGACTATGTCAGAGAATATTCAAATTTAAATTCCTGAGGAGCACATTGAATTTGTCAGTATTTTGGAGCCCTATCTATGTGCTTAGTATAGCTTACTACGTGCGTAGCATTGATCACTTTAAAGATGTCATCTTTGCTCTTCTACGCACATTGATCAATGATAACAAGCGACTCTGTCTTATCTTGTGAGCTCTTTTTAGTTTACATCACGAACTCGTCTACGTGCATAGATTATTCTTCAAAGTGCATAGTATGGTTGCACCTTTATACCTGAGATTTTTGCATCTTTACTACGTGCATTGGTCTCGCTTCTAAGTGCACAACATAAGTCTGGACCATTCTATCATCTGATACAACATGTCTACGCGCATTGCATTCCCTTCTACATGCATTCTATCTGTTCTACGTGACTTGTATCTTCTTTTACGAGCATAATGACTATATCAGAAAACCCAGAATGCCTTTAGCATGATCAACGTGCTTAAATTGCTCTTTTAAGTGCTTTGTGGCCAGATATCAGCAAGTCTGCAACTTTGAACCTCTTTCATGGATGTTTTGCATTAATCATCATCAAAACCAAACTCAACAAATTTGACATCATCAAGTGTTTTGGCAACTCTTCCAATGCCTTCAATCTTCAACTTTGAATTGCTCTCATCATGGACCTAGCCAAAATTTCCTTCGTTCTACAAAGTATCAAAAGAAGCTCGATCTCTACAAATATGCATGTCAGTAGCAGAATATAACACCCAACTAGAGTGATCTTCAACAAGATCATTAGCATAATCTAACACCCAACTAGAGTGGTCTTCAACATTATCATTAGCAGTAGTCAATAGTACTTTACTATAATCTTCAACCACATTAATTGAAGAATTATTGACTTTTTGCTTACCCTTCATCATCTCTTGTTGACTCTTCAAGTCATGCTTAAATTATGGACAACGAGATTGCATGTGAATAGTTTCTCCACAATAATAACACTCAACGGTACTTATATCTCTCGGCTAAGATCTCGATCTTCCACCACGGTCACCCTTCCTGCGATTCCTCCATCTTTCGCCATTTCATATAGCTATGAGTAATTGAGGACCACCACAATCTTCTCTCATCATCCTCTCATTGTCTTACAAGACTGTCATCACATCATTCAA
>CAODLS010662568.1:0-18556 GCA_948243855.1 Flueggea neowawraea | reverse complement strand
TATTGCATTGTTCTCAATGCAACGACATAAATATTTAATACCAAAAGGAAAGGGAATAAAAACAAAGAGATCTGGAACTTCCCTGAAAGTAGGTCCGTTAGATGAGTATTGGCTCGGTTCTTCAACTGAAACTGGGAGAGGTTCTGGGAAACTGACTAAGAAAAACAGGAAACCAAATAATAAACTAAAACAAACAAAATTTGAAATTGAAAACAAACTAAAATAAAACAAAATAACATAAACCAAAACTTGTTCAGACTTGGGTTGCCTCCCAAGAAGCGCTTATTTAACGTCATTAGCTAGACGTTAGTATTTGACCCAATCATGGAGGCTTGAACACATTGTGCAAAATGTTCGCACCAACTCCTTGCATTGGCCCATTAGATTTGTTCGCCTCCTTGGTCTTAACGCACCAGATAAAATGACACGTCCCAGTGGATTTCGCTTGTGGTGGCGGCTCATGTTCCTCTTTCTTCGCTTCACGCCGCCGAGTCTTGTGCCTCTTCTTCTTTTTCTTCACTTTAAGCATCACTTCATTGACCTTTTGTGCATCACATGACTCTTCCTTATTGGGTACTTGCACCACACTAGAAATAACAACTTCCTCTTCTGTAGTAGAATGCGGGTCAGAATGGTGTTGAACCTTAGAGTCCTTAATTTTCACACATTAATCTTTGACTCTAAGGGTCAACACCTGATTATAAACATCAATAATGAACTTAGAAGTCGCTAAGAATGGTCGTCCTAGGATCAAAGGTGTTTCCATACTACTCATCATGTCAAGAATCATAAAATCAACAGGAAATGTCAAACCTCCTACCCTAACCAAAACATTAGCTACAATACCTCTAGAATGCACAACAGATTTATCAGCTAATAGCACAGACACCCTAGTCGGTGTGAGTTCTCCTAAGTCCAACTTTTTAAACAATTCAGCAGACATCACGTTCACACTAGCTTCTAAATCAACTAATGCATTATCAACATATAAACTACCAATATAAAGAGGGGGCAAAGAAACTCTTTGGGTCCTTTGATTTCGCAGGTAGCTCGAGTGATGTCTGAGGTAGCTCAACATTCTCTTCCTTCTCAGCTTTGACCAATGGTTGTTGCTGCTTCTCTGGTTCAATGGTTGGCTTCGTACTGGCAGAAATTGCCACTTTTACTTGCTCCCTTCTCAAAAGTGTTGCAGGATATGGAATCCGAGGCTTGTATTCTCGAAGCACCCATTTAGGCTCAAAACTTTCCACCAAATTTTCCTCAACCTTCTTCTTCAGAACCTCCTCTTGTTTCTCGCATCCATCCCTTCCATTCACAAAGATAGCATTCACGTGCTCCCTCGGGTTTGTCTCAGTGTTGTTTGGTAGAGAGCCCAGTTGTCTTTCAAATAGCAGCTTAGCTACCTGCCCGACTCGATTCTCTAGAACATGAATAGAAGCCTTCAAGTTCGAGAATGACTCTCATGCCTCACATAGCTCATATTCTCCATACCATCCTGAGTTCATTGAACATCAACATAAGCTGAGTGTTGTGCTCTAGAGAATCCATCAAGCTTCTTACTCAGACCCTCAACTTGAATGACCAACGCCGTCACTGCATCCACACCATACACACATGGTGGCTTTGTTGGCTTAGGACGTGTTGTATGCCATTGGAAGTTGTTCATGGCCATTTCTGCAATCAATTCCTGCACAGCCTCTGGGGTCTTATTATTGAGGGTACCTCCTGCTGCAGCATCAATCATCTGTCTCGTTCTGTGGTTCAAACCATTGTAAAAAGTCTGAACCTATAGCCATATAGGTAACCCATGATGTGGACACCTCCTCAACAATTCCTTGAACCTCTCCCACGTGTCATAGAGGGATTCTAACTCCATTTGTGCATAGGAGGAGATGTCGTTTCTAAGCTTTGTAGTCTTGGCAGGTGGAAAGTATTTTAACAAAAATTTCTCTGCCATATGCTCCCATGTAGTAATCGAACCCCTTGGCAGAGAATTCAACCACTGCTTAGCTCATCCCATCAACGAGAATGGAAACAGTCTCAAGCGTATTGCATCATTGGTGGCCCAATTGATCTTGAAAGTATTGCAAATTTCCAAAAAATTTGCCAGATGCACATTCGGGTTCTCATCTTGCAACCCCTAAAATTGGACAAGCCGCTGCACCATCTGAATAATATTCGGCTTGATTTCAAAATCGTTGGCCGCCACAACTGGTCTCACTATGCTAGACTCAGTCCCCATCAAATTTGGCCTAGCATAGTCTAACATGGTCATTGGCTGAAACGTCAGATTTTCTTAAACAACCCTGCCAGGAGGCTGTTCTCTATGCACATGATCAACACCCTCCATTGCTACCCTTTCCATATCTATCTCTTGCTCCCTCTGCTGGAGTTTGTTTCTAAGGTTCTACAATGCTGCTCTCTTAATCTCAAGGTCTGCCTCAATCAACCCAGAAGAATTTTCTCGGGTCATATACTAACACAATACTGAGAAAACAGACACAAACAAACCAAAGTGTAATCCCGAACAGATAGGCAAAATAAAAGCTACGAAAAGACACAATGAAGTATGAAAAACAAAAACAATAAACAAAAATAAATAAATAAAACAAAACGAACTAAAATAATGAACTAAAAGAAAAGAAAAGAAAATAAAAATAAAAATGGGTAGATTAATAAAGTTTTAGCTTTCCTAATATCCTAGTTACCCGGCAAGGGTGCCAAAAACTTGATGAGTCATTCGCCTACACCTAAAAACTAAGGCAAATGTACCTATCTTTTATAGCTAGTGGATCTTCGAGTACCGAGTGTCGTATCCCTCAGATACTACGAGTATTAGTTACTCAATCTTCCTCTATTATCTAGCCTACAAATTAAATGGATTAATGAGTGGAACTCAACTCAAGACAACACACACAATCACGAGAATAGAGCAAATTATGGGAAATAACACCTAGATGTAGAATCCCCTAGTGTAATCCAGAGCATGGTAATTGTGTTGGTGATGGACAACGATAGTCACTGAAAAACACATGAAAGATGCAAAATGGTGTATTGTTAGGTGTGGATGGTAAATAGATAAAGCTAGCTAGTAGAGAGAAGTTCTGATTGGACTTAGTTAATTCTGATTTGGACTTGGTTCGTTGTTGTAAGACTTAAGACCCTTCGGAGGTGTAATACAGAAGTGATTATAGATTCTGAGTTGTACGGGAAAATAAAATTCACTTCAAGGTGGAGAATTGCTGAGATTGAAGTGGAATTTTCTTGAATAATTGTGGAGCCATGTTGATGTTTGTCACAACCCAAAAATGAATCATGACCGACATACAATATGAATCATCTATGGGAGTCTGACCCATTTCACGCAAGGCTCAGAGTCCAGAACTTATATCCTAATTCTAAATTACAAAACATAATTACAAAAATAAATAAAATAATTTCATTTATAAATATAATTTCAAATAATATTATTAAAACATAAATATAAATTAATATAAAAAGAAAATATTTATAAATAAATATCATTAACCAAAATATTCAGAATATTCAGATGCAAACAACCCACAGAAACCCGATGTGGAACCACTAACAAACATACAAACTGAACCCAACCAAAAGGCACTCATTGCCGAATCAGATACCTTATTGAGTGTTTAAGATCAGACAACCAAACACTGAGTGACCTAAAAAATATTTGGGAAGGGGTGAGTAAAACTCAATGAGGAAATGATACTCTAAATCACTTCCGGGACATCACATAAATCATTTTAAAAATATTTCAGAAAATACAACATGCACGTATCTAATTGTATACCTTTATTATACTCTCGTCTACATATATGTAATAATTTCAGAAATTTATTTCGAAAACTTTTACATTCAGAGTAAACAACAAACAGTTAGACAATATATTTATATCAAAAATAAATATACATATATTTAGCAGAATCGGATAATGGGACCAGAACATACAAAATATTGTGGACTAAGCCACCATAATACATGTAGAGTCTCGTGTGTTGCGCTATACACACGGGTCACCATTTTTCTCTGGTAACGAATGCCTTTTCAGAGCAGTGATATATCAAATATTACGTACCCCGTAGCTAGGCATCCTAAATGAGAATAAAAATATATAAATAAATAAAAGGCGAACATACAGATCAGAATATTTATTTCAAAAATAATAATATAATAATTTTCAGAAATACAGAATTCAAATTCTAGAATTTTCATATAAACCGGATTTTAAATTAACCAATCCGTTAATAATTCAAATTACAAATAATTATCCAGACACAACAAAAACAATATAATTTAGAAGAAACAATCTATGTATCTAAAGCTGTCATCTTACTCATCTGGATGTCATATCAAATAATCCCAAATCACGGACCGCCAGTGAATAGCTGAACACTTCAAATATCAAATGGAATTGAAGGCAGACAACGAAACTGAAAACAGACAAGCAAGTTATAATAGAGTCAGACATGAAACGATATTGTACTGTGACTTTACAGAGTATGCATGAAATGCAAATGTGAATCCCAGATCCCTAATGACATCGAAAAATCCCAATTCGATCAAATATTTAATTTTTCCTTCAAAATTCTAACATCTAGTAAAATTATAATTTAGTCCCTAAATTTTTAAAATTTCAAATTAAACCCCAAATATGCTAAATATTGAGTCTAGTCCTCCAATTATTCAAAATCCTAAAAATTACTCTTTTGGTCTTTGTTGTTGCAAAAATACCAAAACAGATCCTTTTACTAATTTTCTTAGTCTTGTTTCAACTGAATAGTCTATATTCTATTTAACACATTTGGAGTTACTGAATCCCAAATAACTTGATACTAATTTTATCTGAAATTAAATATCTCAAGAGTTCTATGCATATAAAGTATGCATCCTAATTCAATTGGTATAATTTATAGTGAATTTGCAAATTCAGACTAATTGATACATTGTTCCCGTTATAGGACAGATTGGACATCCCTTAGTAATTTCATCATATCTCATTCATTTCAGCACCCAATTAAGCTATGTAAACTGATTCAAAAACTAGACCCATATATCTTTCCAATGGTATAAATCACGTTGTCTAATTATATCTACAAAATGTGCAGTAAATTTATAAATTCAGACATTAGGTCGAAACTAGGCAGGCAGACCTTGCCCTATTTTTTTGTTCATGGTTTCATTTATGAAAATTCAAATCCAAAATAGTTTGTTGTTTTAGAAACTAAATTCACATATGTTTGTTTATGGAAAATATCAGAACCTAAATCTTCACACAGAAAGGTCGGGAGAATTTACAAATGAACCTAGAATCAAAACGTGTCCAGTACAACAACTGGTATGACTACTCTTATATAAACAGGTATAACTCCCTACACACAAGGTTTTAAGCTGATTCCTTTTACGGGAAGTTAGAAGACATATTTATCTACAACTTTCATGTTTTATTTGTTTCCAAATTCAATCTCTAAGATTTTCAAAATCAGCATATAAGCAAACTGTCCTTACTAAAATTGTAAACAGGGCAGATAGCACTATTTTAACAATAGTTATCAAACGACAGAGAATGGGATTAAACTGTCTTACAAACATATAGAAGACACATAAAGCTACAACTTTTGTTTTTTAAGTTTTCAGAAATTCCATCTCTATCAATTTCAAAACAGAAACGAAATAGAGGGTAGTATAGAATTTGTTTTACCTTGATATATACCCTCAATGTTTTATACTTGCGTCCAAGGCCAGTTGAGTTGAGTTTTCTGTGTGGCTATGTTTCGGACAGCAGCAAAGAAGTCGAGTATGTGTTTAAAAGATGATTGGTTATATACAAGAAAACAAGGCTGAGTCGGTTTGCTCTTATCCATCTTAACAAAAGTATATTGTTTTACGCGTGTGTAGGTTGAATTTATTTCTGATCTTGTGAGTTTTGTGGATCTTGGCATAAAAATGTCCAAAGCCTGGTAAACACGTTTTCCTTCTTGTTGTTACACAAATTATTTATTTTAGTTTCAACCGCATTTCATTTTTAATTAGTGGAAATCAACGAATTTAATTATATAAAAAAATTGTAAAATAAACAAAATATACTTTTTAACTAAGAAATTAATAAAAGTATATTTTATAGAAACAACAAAATAACTATATTGATATAAACTAATTATATTTATTTTAAAAACTAAAAACCAGATCTATTTTATATTAACAAAAATTGTTCCAAAAAAACTATTTTATCGTGTTATAAAAATTTTAAAAAATATAGGTTGTTACAATGTTTGATAAAACAAGTCAAAATGAGACGAATTGGAAACGAAAATGAAGTTTTTTGGTGGAACAGTGCAAGACACGGTCGTGTCCCAGACACACGGGCTCGTTTCTTCCCGTGTCTCGATAAATCCGACTGTGTCTTGCTCCTTCTTATCATGCCTTAATTCTGGAAGGTCTTAGGATGTGTATTAGAGTTTTGAGTGATCTATTTTGGCTAAGGTTTCATTGTAAACATATATAAGGTGGCTTGAAAATAATTCTTGCAAGCCTTTAATAGCTTGTGTATGTCTTTTGCCGGTTTTGACTCGAAAATAATAAAATTACTAGTTTTTTGTCCATAAACATAAGTCTATTGATCGAACCACATGAATTTATTTGTTCGTGTGATTATTCTTGTTTATTTCTGTGTTTTTCTATTGTCTATTTTTTTAACAATATATATTACCTCTAATTTCACTTTACAGCTATTTGACCATTTGTTTTTTAATTAAGTTTAAGCAAATAAGTTTCTCCATCTAGAATTTACTCCCTTAACATGTAAAATTTAACTATCACCCAGTCAAAAGGTAACAGGATGTGAAACTGAGATATTTATATTTTTTATGTGTAAGCAAAGTTGAGTTGAGACTGAATCTTCAAGTCCCCTTCATAAATATCATCAAATAGTTCATCGGTTAGCAATTATCAATTTGCTGTCAGTGAACCCATCCCTTGTGATACAGAAGGAAAAGAAGACAATTGCACAAGAAGACAGCAATTAAGATAAGACATTGTGGAACCCATCCCTTGTGGAAAAAGGAAACGAAGGTGTGCAATTGTCGCAAATAGACTACCGAAGTCCACTGTACCATAATTGCGATGACTCGGAATGTCTTAAAACAACCACTGTACATCTAAACTTTGAAATTACTTCCTATTTTCATCTTTCAAAGAAATGTCAGTTGAGTGAGGAAGCCTCTGCGAGAGCAAGATAACTGAAGCATTTTTTGCACCTTTCAATCCTAAATTAAAGTAAGCACTTGTTTGTTTAAACTTATTGTTGATCTTAGATATTGCAGAATTTCTTGACAAATATGCCAATGATGGTCGTCATCTTATTTGTATTGAGATAATTTTTATGTTAAAAATATGCAACCAATAATTTCCTTTTCACAGTCTACTGCATTGGTAAATTTCATCTTTAAAATTTTTTATCAATCATTTTTTTAAATTTGCTAATGGAATTAATTGGGGTCTATTTGATTTGGATAACTGTCTTCTATTTTCCGTACAAAAAAGTGTCTTCTATTTTTTTTGGAAAATTTGAAAAATATTTAAAAAATATGTTTATTTATGAAAATTTAAAACAAATAGAAAACAGAAAAGTGCAAAACAAATTTTTTAATTTTTTTTGATAAATATGGTATAGTTATACTTAAAATTAGAAAATTTAGTTCAAATAATATTAAATTCTAAATTAAATATTTATTAAAAAATAAAAATTTTAAATACGTTTAATAATAATACAGTAAAAGAGTAATTCAGCTTTTAGTTATACAAGAGGAATTTTGGAACTTTAAACAATAATAATGGCCGTGTAATCCGACTGACTTTTGGTTTTCTGGCTTCAAAGAGCATAGATAATTGAACAAGAAAACTTGGGATTTGGAAGAGAGTGGGTTCTTCGAGCAGGTGGCAGCGCCCTCGAGGTAATTACCGGGTACGCTTCGTTGTACATTCTTTTGTTTTTGCTGCTGGTTAACAATTCTTCATTTGATTTTATAGATTATAATTCAATTAATCTCTCAACTTTGTACTTGGAAAGTTCTTAACAGTGTTCTGGCTGTTAGAATGAGTTCTACGAGGGTTGTGGCTTCTAATAATCCTGTTTAGATTTTGTGACATTACTGTAAGATCAAATGGTCCATTTTGTTAAGTCTGGGGCTGAGTCTGACGGTAATCAACTAATATTTATAGTTAGGTGTTTCAAAAAAGAAGTAGGAAGAAAATAAACTATTTTAGAGTTTAATCTACCCCTACTTATACAAAAAAAAAGAAAAACAATGGTCCATTTTGTTAGGAGTTGGGGTGTCTATACAGGCGAGAACCAAATTTATATAGGCTAGTGACTATTTGGTTGGCTCTGTTTGTATGAAAATGTCATTTGTCAATGTGATCTCCAGTTTTAAATGCTTTGTTACTTTACTCATCTGATGTTTTGTTTACTTTGAGAATGATATTCTTAGACAACAATTAGGTTTTAATGAGATTAGAGTTGAAGTTCAATTAGGAGTGGCACTAAAGCGAACCGAAATCGCTAAACCAAACCGAACCAGTTCAGTTTGAGAGGTTCGATTAATTTGTTTTTTTTTTTTGGTTCATTTGGAAATTAATTATTGGTTTATTTGTTTTATCCGGTTTGGATTGGTTTTTAGTTTTGAAAACCTAACTGACAGAAAAAACCCCAAAAGAATTAACCAAGAAAATCAAATTGACCAAATTGAACGTTCAGAATTAATATTTTGACAACCAACCCCAAGTTTTTGAAGATCTCACACACCATATCTATGCACTGTTTGTTTTTGCTGTTTTTGGCCTCAAACTCACTATGAAAATCTATGTTTGGTGGTTGTTTGTTTGCAAATTTAGTGATTTTATATTGCAAATAAACTGGTTTGGTCAGATTAATAAGATCTGGCCGGACTTATTTTTCTTTGAAGAACCGAACATATCTTCTTTTAACGAAAAATCGATTGAACTAATCAATTCGGTCTGGTTAAGAAACGAAAAAAATTTTGATTTGATTCGATTCTTTTAGTTTCTTGAACTGGTCGGTTTGTTCAATTTACTGTTGGTTCGATTTGGTTTAAACTGAACGGATGGAAGTGTCACCCCAAAATTCAAGCCATATTAATTTGTGATTTCTACTTTGGTAACTTGACAATGAATTGGTTTCAGAAACACTTAGCAATCAATTCATATGTTAAAACAAAATAAACGAAAAATGCTGGTTGGGTTTCACATAAAAAAATCATCAATCTCTCTCAAACTTGTGCTAAATTCTAATCAAATAGGCCGGATTGAATGATTCAGTGGGAAGCATATTTTTTCCATGGCAATATCTTCAAGAATTGAAAGGATAATGGCACCGCAGTATAATCGGCTGTAGTAAAGAATTTCATCCTGATTATACTCTTTAAATTTCTCAGTCATTACATTCTCCATTTGTATCCTGTTTTGCCAAAAATATACTCCACAGAATTTAATTTGAAATATCGTCTCGTCTTATTATCGTAGATATTACTTTTGTTGCAGAAATGCTTAATGATATAGCAGTTTCATAATCGAAATGCTCTATTTCAAAGTAATTGCCAATACTATTGATACCCTATTCTGTCACATGCTGTTTTGGTCGTATTACTTTCTTTCTTTTTTCTTAATTTATTATGACTTTGTTCTTTCTCCCTTGTTTTTGTTCTTTTGATGAATTTCTCTCTTTCTTGTTTTCATTGTGTATCCGACAGCAATGGCTGCGGAGAGTATCGGTATTTCCATTGCTTCCAAGGTTGCAGAACTTTTGGTGGAGCCAATTGTGCGTCAATTTCGTTACATGTGTTGTTTTAAAACCTTTGTTGAAGGCCTTAAGGAAGAGGAAGATAAACTAGAAAGGAAAAAGAAGGAAGTGCAAAGCACTGTCAATGAAGCCAAAAGAAAAACTGAAGAAATTCAAGAATATGTGGAGGCTTGGCTGAAAGACACAGAAAAAGCCATTGAAGATGTCCAACATCTTAAGCGGGAAATAGAAGAGGGCAAACGCTGCTTATCCAAGTGGTATCCTAATTGTATCTGGCGATACCAGCTAAGCAGAAGAGTGGTGAAGGAAACAACTGAACTTTCAAATCTGAAGGAGAAAGGAGAGTTCAAAAAGATCTCCTAACAAATTGCACCAACAGCCATAGAATTCTTACCTAATAAGGATTTTATGCCTTCTTTATCTGCAAAATCAACTGTTGAAAAGATTATGGAAGCACTAAAAGATGATAATGTGAACATGATTGGGCTGCACGGAATGGGTGGAGTGGGTAAAACTACCTTGGTAAAGGAGTTAGGGAAGCATGCCACTGAATTGAAGATGTTTGACAAGGTGTTATTAGCTGTTGTTTCCAAGACAATTGACTTAAAAAATATTCAAGGCCAAATAGCGGAAAAGTTAGGTTTTGAATTGAAAGAAAATAGTAAAGATGGGAGAGCAAGCCGACTTTGGCAAAGATTGGAAAGTGAAAAGAAGTTACTTGTTATCCTAGACGATGTTTGGGAATATCTTGACTTGAAGGCAATTGGGATTCCATTTGACAAAGATCGCATGAACTGTAAAATTCTTTTAACTACGCGTCTCCAGCATGTATGTACTTCTATGAGGTGTCAAAGGACGGTCGAATTACATGTTGTGTCTCCAAATGAAGCATGGGAATTATTCAAACTCAATGCCGGTCTACTTGAAGGATCTCCATTGACGAATGTTGCTATGGAAGTTGCCAAAGAGTGCAAAGGTCTGCCAATTGCCATTGCGACAGTAGGAAGAGCCCTAAAAGGGAAATCTTCGGATGCATGGGATGCAGCTGTTAAAAGACTAAAAAGATCTGAACTACTGAAAATTGAAGATGTTCACGCAGACAAAAATGCTTATACTTGTCTTAAGTTGAGTTTTGACCATTTGTCTAGATGGGAAACAAAATTATGTTTCTTGCTGTGCTCCTTATTTCCCGAAGATTGCGAGATAGCTATTGAGGGTTTAGTTAGATATGCAATCGGTTTTGGTTTGTATGAAGATATGGATTCAATTGAAGAAGCAAGGAAAGAAGTGCATGTGGCTGTTGAAAAGCTCATAGCTTCTTGTTTGTTACTAGGAACACAAAGTGGAGGACATGTAAAAATGCATGATATGGTTCGTGATGTTGCCCTCTGGATTTCCAAGGATCAGGTTTGAGTATTTTTAATCAATTTTTACTTTTACTTTATTTTAGTTTTCATTAAGAAATGATTTTATTCAATTTAAAAACAATGATTTACATATAAACATAATTTTTTTGATAAGTAAATAAAGAGTCAATAATAGAAGCATTGAGGTGTAATAATTTATCCCACTTTACATCTATAATTAATTTATAAAATTGATTTAATTATATTTTGTTTATTGAAAATATTTTTTCATTGATGTCTGAAATTGGTAAATTTTAATTTTACACGAATTTATTAAATTAAAATATCCACCTTAATTATCAAAAGCTCAGATGTCTATTTTAAGATTTTTACATGCATAGGTCTTCAAACTATTTTGAAAAAAATATGCTAATTATCATACTAAACTTGATTTATTGTTGCTTTCAGTCTTAAGATAAAAGAACTTTTCTTGTTGCATCCTAAGGCTGTAATTTTTTTTTAATTTATTCTTAGTTTTTTTTGTAAGTAGTTTATTCTTAGTTAAGTTAAGAACTGAAAGAAATTTAAAGTAATTGTAAGTAATATTCTGTCTCATTATTTTACTAATTCTATTTATATTAATTTATAAATGTATACAAGAGATTTTTTTTATGGAAAAATGTATATAAGAGATGATTGCATTGATTCCAGGATTGGAAATGGAGAACTAGTGATGGTATTCAAACGTATAAAGCTATTTCTATGACTAGACACAACGAGTGGCCAAGAACTAGTGACTTTCAAGATTGCACTTCTATTTCTTTGTTGGAAAATAATATATCAGAAGTTCCTTATGATTTGGTTTACCCCAAACTCAAAATGTTGTTATTGGGAAGATGGGAATTCAAAATCTTAGCCAATTTCGTAAAGAATCTTGTGTTAAGGAATTATTTAATCCATGTTTCAAATGTGTCTTTCAATGGCATGAAAGAGCTTACAGTCTTGTGTTTAGAAGGTGGGGTACTGTCAACAAAATCAATTGCTTCTTTGACAAATCTCCAGACTTTAGAGTTGAAAGACTGTCGCATCAATGGTTTCACTTCATTACAAATGTTGAAGAGTCTCAAAATTTTTAGCTTTCAACGATCTTCTTTCAAGGAGTTGGCCCGGGAATTAGGAGAGCTGAAAAATTTGAAGTTGCTGGATTTGAGAGACTGCAATTTAGAGAGGATTCCTTCCAATACGATTAAAAGATTGTCAAAGCTTGAGGAACTATATATTAATGAGTTCAGAGAATGGGAGGTTGAAAAAGGAACAAATGCTAGCCTGATAGAGTTGTGTGCACTTCCTCACTTGACTGTATTATGGTTAAATGTGAACCATCAAATTCCAGAGGACTTTGCGTTCCCCAGTCTGACTTCGTATTATGTACATGTGGATTGTGGATATGCTGGAGACACAGACATCAGATATCCAACCACAAGAAGCATTTATTGCAGGGCTTCTAAATTCAACATAACAAGGATGCGAAAGCTGTTCTTCAATGCATATGATCTTGTTCTGAGCCATAGTGATGCAATCTTCGAGAGCATTATACCAGACATGGATCCAAGTGGATTAAATAATTTGATAAAGCTTGACCTTGATTTTTGTCGGATGAAATGCCTTATTTCTACAACGCAGCTACGAGCACCGCTAAATGCATTTTCAAATTTGGAAGAGATAAGAATGTCCAAGACACATGTAGAAGAATTCTTTGATGGTCAGCCGTCAGAAGGGTTCTTGAAGAATTTAAAATAGTGAAAATGAATTTGTGCAGTGTGCCTACAGTATTTCCAGCAAAATTGTGGCAAGCATTGCAAAATCTGGAAGCAGTGGAAATCTCGAGGTGTGATATAAAATTGGTTTTCCAATTCGATGAAGCAAATGAAGTAAGCAAAAGGTTGCTGTCAAATTTACGGTTGCTACATATTGATGCAAGGGAAGCAACGCATACAGTGGAGCATATATGGAAGGGTCCAACTCGTGGTGTTAGCCTCAAAAGTCTCACTTCTTTAAACGTAGTTAAATGCTCAAGCCTGACATTCATTTTTCCTTTTCCCCTTGCTCGGACTCTTGTTCACTTGAAAAATCTTTCTATAATCTCCTGCCGCAATCTCAAGCACATTATCTCTGAAGATAACTAGGAGGCAAATGAAATCGTAAATTTAGAAGTTCATTTTCAATCACATGGCCTGCAGAATTTGAAGACAGTTAAAATCTCTGGATGTTTTAATCTGGAATATGTCTTCCCAATCTCCTGTGCCGGAATCCTTCTCCACTTGGAAGAGATTAGCGTTGATTATTCTTTTCGAATAAGGCACTTCTTCGGCAATGGACATCATTCAAAAGAAGACGGGTATTTTTTCTCAGGAAATGTTTCTGTCATATTCCCCTCACTGCAAAGTCTGAGCATAAGTAACTGTCCCGAGCTGCCAATGCATTCAGTTGACAAAATAAAACCCCCCACAAAGGTATTTTCAATCACTCACCAAGAATTTTTTGCTTAACAGACTTGGCTAATTGTTTAACTGTATCATTTTTCCATTTCCTAATTAGCTAAGAGCATCATGAATATATAATACTATTTTGTTATTTCTTCATAAAAATAGAGGGCAATTTTAATAAATATGAAGCGTCGATTGGAGTATTATTCTATAAAGACTCTTTACTAATAAAAAGTTGTAAATTTTAAAAGCCCTACATAAATAAAAGAAATAATGTAGAATTTCTTCATACAATTAATGAAGTTTTATACTCTTTAGGCAAAGACCTTGAGAATTTTGGAAGAAGAAAATGACGGTATTGCTGAAGGCTCACAACTAAAGTTTATAGAGATATATAATTGTGGAACATTAGAGCACATCATAGCCAAGGAAAATGATGGAGATGAGAGCACAAGTTCCTTGAAAAGTCTTGTCAATTCTCCGTTGTCTAATAATTTGCAAAGCATCAAAGTCGGCAATTGCCAAAGTTTAAAGTGTCTCTTCCCAGTCACAATCCTTCAAGAACTTCCACAACTTGAATATCTCAAGGTGGAAGAAATCTACGAACTAATGGAAGTCTTTGAACATGAAGGCATATCAGACACCGAAAGAAAGGTAGAAATCGTCGTCCCTAAGCTATTAGAGCTGCATCTGAGGAGATTACCAAGGCTAACCAGATTATGTTCCGGATTTTATCATTTTACGTTCCGGTCTCTGGAAAGCTTGTACGTAAATGATTGCCCCAGATTGATAACACGTTTTTCAATCACTGAACCAATTCATTACGTTGATGCTGTAACACAGGTTCGTCAACTTATTACTTTATGCTATGTTTGCTCCTTAGCTACTGTATTGATTTTTATCTAGGCAGTAGATAATAAGAACATTAGGAAAAGTGCTGGATAAAATCTTGGTCATTAGTTTTCTTTTTTTTTTTGGAAAGTATAACTTTTATGCCTTACTAATTTTTTCCTCTTTTAAATTATGTAGGAACCGGAAACAGTTGGGCAACAAACTTTATCTGGGTTTTTATCAACTCAATCAGTGGTAAGGGCTACAAGCGAGAACATAAACTGGGTGCGTCAACAAGACGGGAACTATATTTATTTATCACAGCAAAAAGCCCACAGAGGAGAACGGCACAGTGATGATATGAAGAAAAGTAAAGCAGCGACGATCAGGAGGAGGCGAAGAGAAGTAACACAGTGACTATGTTGGATGATAAACAAAATTTACGGCATTGCACATTCACATGGTACATTTAACCACACTTAAGTATGCTTTCTGGGTTTTTCGTTGTCCTTCTATTATTTCCGTTTTTCATGACACTATAATATTTCTTGCCATGTCCTTCAGATGGTTTTAATGCCTTTCTCCACTCCATAATTTGAAGTTATCTTCATGGAATGGTTTCTTCATCAACAAAAATTTCTTTCAGTTTTGAAGTTAGGCTGAAGCTATGAATTATATCAAGGAATTCAGGATAAAAACAGTATCATATTCGAATTTTAAAGTCAAAGTCAGCCCAGATATTTGAGGAAAATTAAAATTCTGAATTTGATTTATTTTTTGGAATATTTGGGATTATTGGCTGATATATTACGACATTGTAACAGTAGTATTGAAGGGATTGATTGCATGTTATTATGTCAACAATGTAACAGTATTATTGAATCAAAAACATATTATTGATTTCAATGTCTCAGTATTATTGAATAAAAAACATATTATTGATTTCAATGTCTTGTATTCAGGACTAAGTAGGTATACATCCGAGCATTGCGTAGTACCCTTATTTGTTGAGAAATCATATCGAAAGAAAGTAAGTTTAGAGCATTAAATTTAACAGTACAGATGTCTAACCTTTTTATACTGTCACGGAAAAATCCCATGCACACACGATTCGTATGTAGGCGTTGCAAGCACCTGTGAACTGTAAATCTAGATATGCAAGTCTATTCTATGATATGAATACCCCAAGAAAATCTGAACGAAAACTAGAACACAGTGGAATGAACAAAAAATCTCTTCCTTCGATGCAAGCCAGCGGCACACTTTCTAAATGGGATATGTCTTTAGTGAGGTCACTTTAATTCTTAGCCTCTCAAAACTGTTTAAATTAAGTTTATCACTTATTTATATAGGGATGATTATTTGGGTCTCAAAGTGTGTGTTAATAAAATAAGTGATAAACCAACATCGATTCAGTTGAAAATTTGATTTGGTGGAAAATTCGATTTGGTTTGTTTCCTGCTCACCTCTAGTTGAGAGACTTCATGCTAAAAACATAAATGGCTCAGGTTTAATTGAAACTTAAAGCCAATTATTTAAGTTTCAGTACTATAGTGCATCGAAAGAATGAGTTCTATCTTTTTCAAAACTCTGTAATCACCAGATTCGGCCCTTTAAATTTCACGTCTTTATTGCCTGATTGCATCTTTAGCAGCTTTTGGTGCGCACACACACAAAATAGCCTCGACCTTTTTCTTCTAAAGAAGCTAACATCTTTTCTTTCACAGCATCAAGAGTAAAGAATCCTTGCTTGTAAACATTTATTTTCTTCTCAGCAAAAACAGCAGCTATTATGGCTTCTAGTGGCTGAATCTTTATTCTTGGTTGAAGGAAACTGAAGTCATGAAACTTTATGGATTGTGGAATTTTATGTTTTTAATTGCAATTCAATTTATCTATTCACATATTGGAAGTTCTTCTGTTTCATGTTTTAAAATTGTTGCAATTAATTGCGAGGGTTGGGCAACTAGATTACATAATTTTGACGTTTTACTCTTTTATTGGTTTTCTTCTCCAGGTGGTGCCCTTTCTGGTGAACTCAAAGTGGTAAAGGTATCTCAATGTATATAATGTGTACAGACTCTGCTCTACACTGTAACTAAGAGGATACCCCAAGGTAGGGACGCTGTTTGGTGGTTTTTATTTAACTAGTTAATCCATTACGTGTGTTGCGCATTGATTTATTATATAATATATATTAATATTATAAAAATTTTGAATAATACTATAATTAATAATTGACGACATTAAAATTAGGATATTAAATTATTTGATTAACTTAATTTGATTTCTCTTAAACAATAAAAGATTGTAATATTTTCATCTTTAATTGTTGTAAATCTTGCATAAATAGTTCATATAACTTATTATATATGGTGCAAATAATTTTATAATAATAACATTTAAAATTGAGACAATAACAAGATCGCAACCTATTATAAATGAATACACTAAAGTTGAGATGATTGTAAGTACAATATTGGCATAAATAAATATAACAAATTTCTTTTAATATGTTATAAAATTAAAAAAAAATTACATCTATCTTTTGTTGCGACCAAATCCGGCACGACGAAGTAGTTCAGGGGCGATCAAAGATGTGAATAAGCAAGCAAAGAAGTTTCAAGACTAGAGTCACCACCAATTTTTTTTAAGGTGTGATTGATTGTAACACCCCAAATTTATTTTTTTCTAAATATTGGATTATTAGGAAATTAAATTATTACACAAGTGTGTATTGGATTAAATCGTTGATGGGCAAAAAACTCAAATGATTTGAAGAATTATTATTTGCGGGAGTATCATTAAATTGTAATTTTAATAGCTATTATATTTATTTTGCAAAATAGAAAGAAAAGTGGAGGTAAGATTGGAAAAAAAAAGAGAAGAAGAGTCTAGAAAGAGGTCGAGCTGTTGTTGCTGTACAAAATGGGGGGGGGGGGAGGGGGGGGCGGGGGGTAGAGGCTTAGTGAAAAAAATTTTAAAATACGATAACTTGAGTTTTGGGTATCCAATCGACAATCTGTAAAATGTCTCGAGTTTTTTGTTACCTCCTCTTTCATTTTCGACTAATGGCCACTCATGAAACTGTTAGTTTTCTTATGAGCCTTTTAAGGTTATTTGTTCAACAAAAAATAGAAAGAAACTACCAAGGAACATGCGTGTACAAAACAGAAATTTGGTGTTAAGAAATATACCTAATGTTGTGGGAAGACCAAAACGAAACTTGTGCCATCAAAGGAGCCGAACCAAAAGAACAAGCTTTTGATCCCTTTAATCCTTGTTAATGACACTAAAGGACTGTTAAAAACAACTACTCCTCTATACCAAATCACACACACAACAACCTAGTGTGCTAGCACAAGAAATCTGCCTTTTCAAACCAAGCAATCCGGTTTTGAACAACAACAAAGAGAAAAACGTGTTCTCTTGTTCAAAACAAGCTTGGAAGCATTTTAATCACAAGGAGGGGAGAATGAATCAAGTATCCTTTCCCTTCTTCCTTGAGGATTTCGGCTGGACAAAGAAGAGAGAGTTGAGAGAGAGAGAAAGGGACGACTAGGTTAAGAAAAAGAGAAAGAATGGAACAACTTACTAAGCACATCTTCTCTTGCTTCCTTTATAACCACACCAAACCTTAATGCCCCTTGTGACCAGATTATACACCTGTAATTAGGTCCCAAATGGGCTGGCCACCATATCTAAAAAATAAGGCTTAAAGGTGTAATGGTTTGGGTTTAAAGTCTAATAACATAGTTAAGCCCAAGCCATTACAAAACCCATGTTTTAGTCTAACTAAACAAGGCCTTATTTTTCTCTTCTTTCATTAACTAATTTAATTAGTTAATACTCATTGGGCTGAAATTGACATTCAATGGGCCTCAATGCATGTCCCGAAAATTACAAGGCCCAACTTATCTTATCTACATAAATAAGTGGCAAACGTAGAAAGAAACATTTATTTTCTTCAATTGTTTTTATTGTGTGCGATCCTGTAGGTCCGTTCAATGTTGGCAATGGGCCAAGAGCCCATAAATCATAATCGGTCTCTAGCA
>CAODLS010662470.1:0-16409 GCA_948243855.1 Flueggea neowawraea | reverse complement strand
CAGCATAATATTTATATACAATCTATATACCCAAAATAAAATTTAAGAGTAAACCAAATCAAATACATCAAAAGCCAAATGGCAACCCAGTAACCCAACGACATCTCGGTGTGAAACTCTAATACTTAAAACATAGAGCCCGTACAAAAGGGCATCACTAACTAAATGACGCCTCACTGGTAAGCAAGATTAGGGTCAGTTGCCGAAGCCAAAATCCATGTACCTGAAAGATTGAATCATCCACAGACAGAAATAAAACGTGGGTAAAACACAGTGATGAATAACACTTCAGAACGCCTCATACGTGCCTCACAAAGACTGTTTTGAAAACAGTTCACAAATACCACATGTAATAACAATAGATACATAATTATCACGCTACATAGGTATAACCTTTCGAAAATCATTTCGAAATCATTCGCAAACAAAACAACTAGCATGCACGTAGGCGTAATAAAATCATCTCCGATTTCAAATTGAATTTTCATATTCAAAACAATTACAAGTGATACGGGACTAAGCAAGCATGATATGGACTCTACCATATATCACGAGATGTGAAGACCAGCCACAAATCATGATGACGACCCGCCTTTATCAATATCAAATCATGCGTCTGATTAGGGCAATATGGCTACCAACAACCCTAGTAGCTGGCCTATATCAAATCATTGATACACCAAAGGCTACATGCCTCGTAGCACATATGTCCCCATATCGAAAACCAAATCATACTATCATATAGTATAAAATCTTAACAATCCAGCATGAAAATCAGATATATATATATATATATATATATATATATCAATTTCAAAACATTTATTGATTATTAAATCAATAACCAATTTATTATCAAAACCAATCCTCAGATTAGTCCATATTCCAGAATATTCTCAGCACATCAAAAACCAGTAAATAGGAGTTCGAGACACAACCAATGTGTCTGAAGCTGTTATTCACTCACCTGAAAGTGCAAACAATATCACCAATCAAGCCCCACTAGTTGGTGGCTGGCCTCGCTAGTAAGGACAAGTAGTTGTGCAAGTACAAACAGCTCAAACATCAAAATGTGGTACTGTGGCAATACCAAATGCATGATATCCAAATGCAAATATAGATATAATCCTACAATATGGAAAATCTGCCCAAATCATGATCTGCTCGGTATCCAACAGAACCGAACACCCACATTGGCTCTAATCACCCTCCTGCACATTAATGCAACATTGAGTTCAACAAATGAACTCAAAATCCTCAAAAATCTCTACTTAGAGATTCAGATCTCTATGACCCATAAGGAGAAATCATCAATTTCTCCAAACCAAACTCAAATCTAAGTAGTTCTAACTCTGATTCAATAAGATGTATCAAAAACTACACCAGATCTGCTAAGATATCTGGCAAAACAAGAAACTCTAGTTTCAGAGAAACTCATTTGGTTCAAACACCAAATCCCACGAAACCAAAGCTTAACCCATAAGCTCCAGCCTTCAAACAACTATAATCTAACACCTATTAACTCCCATTCCATCAGAAAGGAAAAGATTTGACCTAAACATAAAGTTTGGTCAGAGCCCTAAAATGCTCAAATGCAAAGCAAAATAAGGAAATTGAGAGATTAATAGACGTTTCATACCTCAAAAATTATTGTAAAAGCAAAGAGAAGCAAGTGAGATTGGAGAGCAATAAATGAGAGAGTTCTCTGGTGGTTGAGATGAGTTATGACCGAAGAAAGGGTAGGTGGAGGGTATTTATAAACTCACGGCCTGAAGCGCAACATTTCACACAAAACTGCCCAGCTGGAACACATCTACGTGTTCAGTAGGGGTTCTGCATGCATAGAACCGTGCTCTACGTGGGTAGCATCCCACACAACATGCGTAGACGACAGATATGGAATTCCCTCGCTCCCATATCTACAATCTATGTGCGTTCCATCCCCTACTGTGTGCGTATAAGACATCAAGGTGCTCACGGTTCGCACCCAGATGGTGATCAAAGTTCCCAGAAGCATTGCAACACACACAGACTATCCTAAGAACGTTCACGGTCAAACTCAAGCCTTGTATGTGTGCGTAGTACCCAGTTCTATACACGTAGATGACCTAAAATCTGCATTGCACTCCGCCTCTGTATGCATAGTACCCAGTACTATGCACGTAGATGACCTCAATTGTGCATTACACACACGGCTCAACATCCAAACACTCTCCAAACTCCAACTCTACTCGGAATACTATTAGATTCCGGTTAGAATAGGCGGGATATTACAATATCAGCACTGTTTAGGATACTACAATAACAAGGCACTTCAAGCAGCATATAATCCAGTTGTCTATCCAATTCCTATAGTTCAAACAATTCCAATACCAAATGAAGTCAAAGAGGATATAGTATTGGAACCAATTGGAAGAACCAAACCAGGAAGACGTAAAAAAGAAGAATCAAAGCTGCATCAGAACAGAAGTCAAAGAAATATTGCAGCAGTTGTGGTCAGGCAAGGCACAATCGAAGAACATGCAGTAATAGGCCGACAAAATGATCAACAACAAAGATACTTACATTTCATTATAGAATTTAAAGAATTTACATTTCTGTTCATTCAAAAGATACTTGAAACCAAAATATTAATATTCATATTACATTTGCTATTGTTCATCTATTTCAAAACAAATCAGTCTTGTACATCCAGTTTCCTGACTCTTCTTCAACATCACTTTCAACCTTATCATGCTTCATTTTGCCATAATGATAAAGCAAACAAGCAAGCCTCTTACAATAAATATTAATATCAAGAGCCTTTAACAAACGCTTACCCATGACAAAGTACTCCACATTGGCAAAGGTAAAAGCACCACAATCATTGTGAAGGCAAAAAAAGTTAAGAGAAAAACACAATGTTAGATGAGTACAAATAGAGTACAAAAACTACACTAAAACAAAAGACTTACGCTTTACTTTGCTCAGGAACACCAATGAATGAAGCAACTGAGGCTGACCTAGTACCAAGTCCATATAGAAAAATCGTCCAAAACACGTACTTCTAAACAAAGAAATTTGATCTTCATTCAAATACTGCTTTATCATTGCTGGAGCATCATGCTGCAAATTCAAGTGCACCTTAGCAAAAAAAGGTTCATTAGGATTAACTAAAAATTTTGAACCATGCAAATAATAAAAATTGGGCTAAGACACATACAGAGTACAACTCAAGTACATATCAAAAAACAAACTATAGACTGTTAATACAAAACAAGCGGGAAAAACAAAACCAGCAAATAATACAATCGCTTCAGAGTACGAGTACAATACTAGTACTATCATAGGACAAACTTTAGACTATTGCCATAAAAGAGGCGGGAAAAGGAAGACAAACCTTAAAAGCAACCACTGCATTAGAATCCGTTTCTTTACCAATTCAACTCCCTTGCTCCTACATGTAGTACGCTTGATGCGCTGGATTCGACACCCTTACCCGCCATTGAAACTAAAACACAAACACACAAACAAGAAATGATGAAAAAATGTAGATAAAAGAACAAATTAAAAGCATTTTAAAACCCTAATTAAAGAGAAGAA
This sequence comes from Flueggea neowawraea, assembly GCA_948243855.1. Classification (NCBI taxonomy): domain Eukaryota; kingdom Viridiplantae; phylum Streptophyta; class Magnoliopsida; order Malpighiales; family Phyllanthaceae; genus Flueggea; species Flueggea neowawraea. Next base: position 12,827 of record CAODLS010662470.1, on the reverse strand, counting down.
CAAACCTTACAGACTTGTAAATGATGAAAAAGCAGAGAAAGAAGAAATCGATCACAATCGTTAGCAAAACAACAAGATGAAAAGACAAATCGCAAAGACAAAAAAGAAAGAAAGCCGAGAAAATCAGAGGAAGCAAAGAGAACGAAGAGAGAACATAAACTGAACAGTCGAGACAAAAAGGGAAAAGTAAAATGAAACCTCAAAAAAAATTATATATATATATGTGTGTGTGTGTGTGGTATTATAGAAATGATTAACAAAATTATTTTAAAATAATTATGTATTAACAACGTGTTGTAAAAGTAAAAAGTCAAAAAGAAAAAAATATATCAGATGTAATTTTCTCAATTATTTTTTTAAATTAAATGAAATAATTTATAAATGAGTTTATTTGGGTGAGGACTGTTTATTGTCATAAAATAAGATATAATTGTTTTTTATAAATCTGAGATATAAATGATTAAATAATAAAAAATAGAGATATAAACATAATTTTTATAAAGATAATATGTCGTGAACAAACAAATTTAATATTTAAAACACTTTTATTGTTTCAAATTTTGTTGTACCTCTTTTGCTAAATAATTAAATAAAATCAAAAAAATATAATAAATAAATAAATATAAATTTGACCTTCTGTTGACTCGAACGCAACGGAACCTATATTATCCACCGCCGTGGTCACACGGACCACGTTTTCCGGCGGTCATCTTAATAAAACCCCAACCATCATCGAAACAGACCACAAAAACCCCCGTCTTCACCACTGCAGCCAACAACCCGAACACAACAACGTTTCACGCTCCGACCCATCTCACCTTTACCCGCCTGTTTCTCAATTAAACCCCAAATCAACACCACTACAAACGACAAAACCTTTCCCCTTCCCACATCATTTCTCCAACAAAGTCTCTACCTTTACCTTTATAATTCTCTCTTACACATTCTCAAAACTTTCATGGTCGATTCTCTCTTCTCCGATCAATTTCATCGCTATCATCGACGGTTCTTTGCTTCTTCCGTTCCCAATTCCTCTCCGGTTCATTCAATTCCTCTTTTTATTCTCAACCCGATCCTAGGGTTTCCGAACCGCGGAGTTGACGAAATGGAATTGGGTAAAGTTTGGATCCTTGTAGCTAATTAGATGAAATTATGGGTGAATTTAGTGGCGATGTAGATAAAGAATCGGTCTCCAAGTCAATAAACGAGACGGTCAATGGCTTGCACACTTTCACCATAAAGGGTTACTCGTTGGCGAAGGGAATGGGACCTGGAAAGTGTATATCGAGCGACATATTCACGGTGGGTGGATATGATTGGGCAATTTATTTCTACCCAGATGGTAAAAACGTCGAGGATGGCTCCATGTACGTTTCCGTTTTCATAGCATTGGCCAGTGAAGGGACCGATGTGCGGGCGCTGTTTGAGCTGACCCTGGTGGATCAGAGTGGTGATGAAAAGCATAAAGTTCATAGTCACTTTGATCGAGCATTGGAGAGCGGGCCGTACACTTTGAAGTATAAGGGGAGCATGTGGTAATGTGGTTATTGATTTGTTTTTCGTCTGGATTAGTTTGGGTTTTAGTGTGTTTTGTGAATGATTCTGTATTTCAGGTGTTGATTATGGATTTTTTGCTATTTATAAATGTCCAAGTGAGCATAGCATTTGAATGCCATAGAATATGCTATTTTCATTTCGGAAGCTCGTGATTATTGCTGTTTGTTGTTTTGCAATTGGTGTAAGTTGATAACAGTATAATGTTATTGAAAAAGATTTAATTGGCATATTTGATAACTAATCAAAACATGACTGTTAATGTGATTGATGATTGGAAGAGACTCATCTTATTTACTTGGAGTTATTATTGTTAGAATTAAATCTTTGAATTTCTAATTGCTATTAAATGTTAGAATTTCTAATTGCTATGTACAAGCTCTGATTAGCATGTATACAAACTTTTGTTTTGTATGGGTTTTGGGTTGTGTTGAAGGGGTCTATTGGGGTTTATTCAACTGGATTCCACTCATTTTGCTTCGTTTGATTGCAGGGGTTATAAGCGTTTCTTTAGGAGAACAAGCTTGGAAACTTCTAATTTCTTAAAGAATGATTGTCTCATATTGAATTGCACTGTTGGAGTTGTTAAAAGCCGTCTTGAAGGACCAAAGCAATATTCCATTACAGTCCCACCTTCAGATATGGGTCGAGGCCTAAAAAATCTTTTAGAATCTGAAATTGGCTGTGATATAGTTTTTCAGGTTGGTGATGAGATGTTTAAAGCCCACAAGTTGATTCTTGCGGCTCGTTCTCCAGTTTTCAGAGCACAATTCTTTGGACTTGTTGGGGATCGTAACATAGATAAAATAGTAGTAGAGGACGTCCAGCCTTCAATTTTCAAAGTAAGTTTTCTTTATTATTTTCATATGAGCAAAAACTGCAAAAGTATCTTATATATTGTTGTCGTATGCAAAATAGTTGCATTTCAATATTGGTTTTTGGGCAAGGTATTTGATATTCAATTACATTAGTATACATTTATTGCTAATGTGACCTCTATCTGGTTTTGCAGGCAATGCTTCTCTATGTATACAGTGACAAACTTCCTGATATACGTGAAATTACCTGTTCTACATCTATGTGCTCAGCCACCAACATGGTCCAGCATATTTACAATTTAGATCGTTTGAAATTTTTATGTGAATCAAAATTATGTGAGGAACTTACTCCTGAGACAGTGGCTGCAACTCTTGCATTGGCTGAGCAGCACCATTGTTCTCAATTGAAGGCTATATGCTTGAAATTTGTTGCATACCCAGCAAATTTGGGAGGTGGGTGCTGTTTATAGATATAAGCAGTACAATTTCAGGTCATGTCAACTATAGTGTTGTGGATTGCTCAAGTATACATGAAGTATTTCATAAATAGTTGCACCTAAAATATGCTTAATGTTCCAACATAATGTGGTCCCTGAATAATGAAACAGATTTGCTGTGTGTCATGCTAAATCATACAAATAGATTGAATCACTAATACGTTGACACTCTTATCAACATGGTTGAATCCCGCTTGTAGCATTGCATCATGTTTACTGTATTATTCCTTACTTTTCATAACTATTTTAAGCTTTGGGATTGCATTCCACCATGGTTCTTTGGAGCAAATCTAGTTTTGTTTTGTGTCTTGTATGTTGGAAAAAATTGTCAATCGTTTTCTGATCTGGATGAATTATGGATTCTCTAATTTTGCTATTGCATGAAGCATGTTCTTGAGTGTCTTATGTTGCAAAATGTTAGGTATGTCAATAATGATCCATTTTTTAAACATCTATTGCGTTCCAACTTGCTTTGACATGGTGATTTAGTGCTAAACATTTGTTTTCATGTGGATTACACCGACTATTGGGGTTTCCTTCTCTTGTTCTTCATATTGATACTCTGCTCAAAAACTGAAACTAATTATATCATCCTATATTTTGCAGCGGCAATGCAATCTGAAGGTTTCAAGCACTTGGAGGAGAGTTGTCCTTCATTGTTATGTGAAATGTTGAAGACACTTGCATTGGGCGACGAGAGCTCTGGTCCACAATTAAGTAGGAAGAGGAGTGGCAGCAGCATTTATGGACTAGATCTAGCAGCAGATGGAGGAGCCGCAGCGGAATCAGTAAATCCCAATGGCAGGCGAGTGAGAAGGCGGTTCTAGTTTAAGTGTACATAGGTAGATGCATGCAAGTGTAGCGCTGCATCCTTTTTCTGGATGTGGTTAAGAAGAAAAGGGTGGGTTACATGTTATGTTGGATTGGTTTTTTATCAGCTGTCATGAAAGGGAAATTTTAAAGTTTGATTCAATGGAATGTGCTACAGAATGAAATTTTAGCCATTGAACTGAGACCTCATTAAAAGTGTTGATTTTGGTCGTGAATTTGGATTCTTGATTGCAGAACAATTCTATCAAAGTTTATAGTCCAAATTCAAACATCTTCAATTGGGTTTGAACTTGAAGGGGAAAATAATCGGATCTTTAACGGAACTTGTCATGGCTTTCTTTTTTTTCCTAGTTTCCTTTCTCATTTGCCCTCTTTGTTGGTCTCAATGGGCCTCTGCCTAAAATTAGTAAGGTCCTATAAAATTGCCCAGATGTTTGACACCATCAACGCCACTATATTTCGCGACTCAACTCTGTTGGACCTTTTGGTACCCTTTTCGCGACTACGTTGGACTTTTTAAGGCTCAATTCTAAATCCATCGTTCTTGTCTTTTGGACAATGATAGTGATTCCAGTTAGAATTTATGTAATTTATGCTAAACAGCATAGGAAATTGAAAACAAGAATCTCCTTCCACATGTTTATGTGAAAAATTAGACGGCAACAAACTGGTCAATTTTAATGAATCCATAACACTGTAATTATACAATACAAGAAAAGAATGATTGAATTAATAAAAAAAGACAAAATCATAGGTTCAGGCAGCCAGAGGAATGCACCAACATCATGCAAAACCTACCATATGGAGAAAAAACTCAACCACTCCAACATTATAAGCTTTCGCCTTCTTTTCATGATCACCAGAAGAAGGAACAACAGGTTCAGGCAACCAGAGGAATGCACCCATTGCAAACTGTCTTTTGTAAGCCAAATCACCTCCATCGGCGGATAAACCGTACTGTGCGAGCAGATTATCGAGCCTCCACTCCGGCATGTCTTCATATTCCCCCTTGGTGTATCTTGGGTACTGCAGAGGCATCTGAAACTCATTCTCCTCTCTCCTCTCCATCTCCATGACTTGTTGGGTGGTGAAGAAGGTTACTGCTGCATGCATTGTGAAGGCCAAGAACCCGAAACAAGTAGAGGCCTGTGTTAGTGGTGAAAATTTTAGAACAGAATGTGGGTATTTATATGCGAGAGTTGAAAGTGTCTAGAAACAGGGAGAGAGGTTACGTAGTAGGCTAGGGCTAACTATGGCGGCTAGGTTCGGTCTTGGTGGTTTAGTTCACGTCTCGCTTATTTTAGAAAATTTGTTTTATTTGTTATGAATTTCTTGAGAAACTAAAAAAGAAGAATTTTGACTTCTTGGTTCTATTGGAACGAACTCGTTCCTTTATTGGCACATATTAATTTGGGGAATAGTGAGGTTATTTGTTTCCAGCTGTCGCTTTTTTAGTTGGCATTCAATTTGGTTCTATTACCAGCTGTCACCGGTTAGAGTCCAATCTAACAAGGCCTGCTTCACTACGTTGTGCATTGATATATTTTAGTAACGATAGTATTTCACATCTTTTCAAAAGGTGTATTTCTTTATTATATAATTATCATATAAAATACACAAATTACACTTCTTACCAAACAAGCTCATTAATATCTCGTTTTTAATTCATTTTCTCTTACCTAATTTTTTTCGTTACAACAAACTTAGCTTAATAACTCAGACACTAAATTAATTGAACTAATCATGTGTTTATTATTTTTTAAATTTAATATTTATACAAAAAATTAATATTATATTCGTTCTAATATTATAGGCATTAAACAATATTATAGACACTAACAATTTTATACGTGAATTAATAAATAATAGTTTCAGTTTTTAAACTTGTTTAATTTTTCACTTATATCCTGAGTAAATATATTAATAATTAATATTTTCTAAATTTAACAATTTAATTAAAAAAGGATAATTATATAATTTTAGTAATAATTAATAAAATTGAAAAAGAAAGCCTGTTTATATATTGTGTGTATAACATTGGGATGAAACAAGTATTAGAAAGAGAAAAAAAATCAACACTACTACTCGTTATATATATTAAAAAAAGGTAATTACACATGTAAATCTAAGTGCCATAATTCTAGGAATTTCGTAGAAGAAGAAGAACAACCAAAAAAAAAACGGCTACCATAAGTTAAGCAAACCCCAAGACTCGAAACAGAAGCTGAACAACCTTGGACTTGATAGTACAAGTCGAAGAAGACTAGCAATGATGAGGAGAAGAATTGGCAGAGTCCGGCTGGTCCATGTCATGAAACTCAGGCCAAAGAAAGGCACCCATTGCGAACTCTCTCTTGGTAGCCAAATCGACGGTGGCAGTGGCTGCCGGTGACCCATATTCGGCAAGAAGGCGATCGAGTTGCCACTCCGGCATGTTCTGGTACTCCTTCTTGGTGTACCTGGGGTAGTGAAGTGGCATTTGGAAGTAACTCTTACTGGTTTTCTTGCTGTCTTCCAGGTAACTGCACTATTGTGGGTTGGGTCGATCTCAGTTGTGGAATGATTAAAATGGGTTTGGAGTTACAATTTATTTAAGAGATCAGAGTGTGTGTTGTGTTGGCGTGGAGTGCATGTGTCAAGAGGAACATTTGGTCTAACGGTTTTTGATGAGTTGCTTTTGTTGTTGTTTTGTGCAGTTTCAGTGTTTCACTTTGTGCCGGCCTTTTCCTCGTTTGTGTGCGTCCGAACCTGTGGGCGAAGTCTGCTTCCATTACTTTGCTAATCACTTCATACTCTCTTAGCCCCATGATACATTAACAAAACACACGAGTGATATCAAGGGATAATAATTTCGAAATCAAAGTGTTAATTATATTCGAATTTCAGAGTAAGTATTAACAAATTTATAGGTTACAAATTAATATAATTACTTTGGCAAAAAAAATTAATATAATTACGCTGCTACATTCCAGAATGCTGCTGCGCTGTTTGGTTGTTTGGCACCACAGAAAAATGTCACAAGTAAAAAGGTTTAACTTCAAAATGTATTCAAGGCCGCCCAATGGGGGGGCCCAACGGACAGCTTTTTACTTTCTTTTTTTTAAACAATTGACTCCAACGGCCATTTGACTGTTGGAGTAAAAAAAAAAATTGGTTACAAATGGTCCCTTCCCATTTTTTTTTTGTTTTCTTTCCTTTTCCAATACATCTATAAATACCACAACTTTCATTTTATTTATTTTTTATATACAATTCTAATTATATTTTTCTCTCTTCTCTCATCAAACCCACACAATCTATTCTCCTATATTTTCCAATTATATTCCAAATATACATCTATATTTTTTCTTTTGTCAAATGGATCCAATTCAAGATCATTTTTTTTCCATAACCCTAATTCAAACAATATGTCAAATTATTAAAACCAACCATAAAGTTTTTTCCCATCAAATTTCCAAAATTCTTCAAACCTACCATACCTATGGTACCCACAAAATTTTTCATTTCCTCAAAATTCTCAAAACGCACACAATTTGTCATCATATCCTTTTTTTTTCTCCACCGAATGTGTACAATCAAAATTCCAAAAAAATTACATACCCTTACTTCCAACAAAAATTTTCAAGTAGTTCACCATTAGATGCGGCATCTCACACTTCAAACACATTGGATCCATGTTCGTTGGCAGATTCTCAAACCCCCTCAATATTTGTTCAACCACAAATGGAGAATTTCAATTTGAATGAACTGATTAAAGTAGATGGGGAGAGAAGCGTCAATCGTGGAGCCTAGAGGATGATATAATGCTCATGAAAGCTTGAAGTACTATTTCAACCTATTGTGTTGTCGGAAACGCGCAAAGGGAGGCAACATTTTGGGGAAAGATTCGTGATTATTTCAACATGCATAAAAAATATGTCCTGAAAGAACACGTGCAAGTGCCAAGCAACATTGGTACTGGGTGCTTCCACAAGTTAACGAATTTAACCAATTCTACAATTGATTGTTGAGTGAGCATCGAATTGGTTGGAGCAACGACCAAATAAAACAACATGCCTGTGAACTGTACTATCAAAGTCGAAGAAAACATTTCACGCACTAGCACGTTTGGGTAAGATGATCCAAAGTGGCAACCAGTTTTACCAATTTCTAGATCATAAAAGAACCAAAAATGATGAAAGTGGTGCATATACAACTTTTTCCAATGCCGATACAAGTGTTGGAGTCGAGGAAGAAGAAGTCGAAGTGCGTCTACTCAACCAACAAGCAGCGAAGGGAAATGCCAAGTCGAGGAGGAAGGGGAAAGCAAAAGAGAGTACATCAAACTTGACTGAAGTTATGGTAAGACAATGAGATGAATTGAAGGAAAGAATGAAGTCAATGGTCATGTGAAATGACAATCATCTTCAAAATGTGGACAACCATTGGAGTCACCCTTATGCTTTCGTCTAAATAATCAAATTATATCAATACTTAATAATTGTTCTCAAGATAATTTAAACATAACCAAAAATTATTTTAAAAAAAATATCTCTTTGTAAACTTGGAAAAATATATCAAAAACGATAACAATATGAAACAATGAAAATTTTTGTTCTTAAATTTGACATAATCGCTATGGCTGATAGTTTGGTTCCATCAAAATAAAGGACCAAAGGGTGTTTAATGATGTTTATATCTTGTATAGGACAAGCCTAGTCACATTTGTCATTGTAATGAGGCATACATAAGACGAGTTTGGTAGTGCTTTGATTAGGTCTTGCTAAGACAAGTGGGTTTTCCAGTTTTCCTAAGATGTATTATGCGTGGATTCTAAATCTAACTATATATGAGTTATCTATTTTTTTTTTGATCGAGCATCAACCCAACACGTGAAAACTATTATTCACGCACTCAATTAGTTTGCATACCGCCGGATTCGAACCCGAATGGTCAGAGCAACTCCGAAGGACATCATCGGTTGGGCTACAAACCCACGGCATATGAGTTATCTAGTATGGGCTTAGTAATATTAGGATTATTGATCCTAATAGTAAAAACATTAGAAATAGACTCTTTTTAAAAGTGTAGGAAAGTCTATTCATACCTACCCTATATAAATAAAGGTGTAATATAGAACTCATGACAACTCTACGCATAATACAGAAAAGAACTCTCCTCTTCATCCAAATGTGTGCTGTCAACCTTGACACGGAGGAAAGAAGAGGATTCCTCTTCTCATCTGTACATCATTCCTGCTTCAATCTAGATTTTTTTTGTGGCATTTAGGCTACGAACAAGACTCACATATCAATTCTAACAAGATCGTGAAGTGTTTGGGAGACTAGTGTTGAATCGATTCTGCTCCAATATATTATTTATTCAGCTACCTTTTTTCTAGGTTAATTCTAAATCATTTATATTTATTTGTTGAATACTATTTTTTATCAGATACCTTTAGGTTATGTGACCATACCTCAATGACAAAACTATGGTGACGAGATAATTGTCTTATGTTAAACTCTATTATAATTTTTCAAACATTTCGTAATAAAAAGAGCCTGCTCATGATATCGCCTCAACGATTACTACCATTGATCACCCCTTGTCATTTTGTTATACTTTATAGCCAAAAGAATGGCAAACACATGAATTGAAATGAGAGAGATGGCTGAAGTTTGCAACAACCTGACCTGAGGATGGCATTTCACAAACAAAATACATACATGGTCCCATCCATGGAGCTTCAATTAACACAAACCAGCTGACCCCATTGATGATTGAACTTTAACAGAAAATTGGAGGGTGGGCGCATAATCAACCAACATCTGTTATGTTTACCAAGAAACACACGAGGGTCCGTACAATTAGGCACAACAAACACTAGATTATTACACGACTTGATTCGCCTAATCTCAACCATTCGATTGAATGATCAATTATGCACAATAATTGTACTTGTCCGTCCAACTTGCTAGTTAACATGTGATTCAACAATTTATTTCTTACATCTTTTTCAAAACATCATTTTGACATATATATGGGAAGTATTGTTTAAACATGAAAAAGAAAAAGTTTAAAGGGGTATTTTATATAAATTTAAAATAAGTTTTATATGAAATAAGTTTAATTTTACTTTCATTTTACTAATATTATTAGCAAAAAAATCCAATTTTATTTGCATAATTTAGGAGACATTTTAGTGCGAACATTGAAGGCAATATACGTGGAAGTCACTTGATGGGTTCTTGTGTGTTGCAAAACTGCCAACCGATTACAAATGGCCTACCAATCAACCTTGTTGGACCGTACAAAATGGAAATTCACCACACATACAAGGGGACTTTCGCAGACAATCACTGGTCATCTAATCCAAGCCATACGATCACTTATCCCGAAACACAGTGAACACAATCAACCCCAATCATTCTACTGTGGGGACACATTTCTTAGCAGCAACACGATCGCTTTATCAAATGATTGAAAACTCTACACGTATAACTAGAAGGCCCCATCAATTTTGGGTCAGCATGTTGTGTGGTATTTAGAGGCCAAACACAAGGGCTCGTGCACATACACTGGCCTAAACTTGTTAGACCACTTAAATTTAAAAAAGGACAATAAAGAATTACGAATTAGAGTGTTAACATCTCTCGTGTCTTTCGACAAGTCGTTACTGGTTCTTTATTTTCTAAAAGAATATCTTTTTGAGGTTCGTTTTGTTTTAGTAGATAGATTTGCTTAGAAGCGACATATACACTACTAAACCAACAATTTGTTAGTGTATACCACTTAGAGTTTAATTAAAATTTAGTGCCTACAAGTTTTGTGTGGTTTAAAGTGTATTCAAGTACTAATTCCACTATGTTTAAGTGTTGATTAAACCTAGACGTTGAAGCATATATATGTCCAATTGAGGTTTTGTGGGATGGTCTTGTGGGCCATTTTTGTGTGAGAAGTGGATAAGGTCCAATCCGAAAGAGCAGTGGCATGTGCAAATTAATAGAAATTGGGAACTTGTACCATCTTCTTCTAGTTTGATAAGCATTTTAGGGTTAGCATGTCTTTTTCATGCCTTTCTAGGTAACCAATCAAATATGAGAAAATTATTCGGAGGATCTTTCTGTTTCACATGTGGGTGTTCGAGTTTTTTTTGCGAATATAGGGAATGGGGCGATCGGTAGGTGACATATCTCTGCTGGACGTGATCGTGCAGATTTAAAACGGAAGGTACCCTCTCTACTACAGAATGTTCTTTTGAGCCATAGCTGACACCCGACCCGGACTTGGACCAATGCACCAGTGTGGTCACCGTAGCACCTCACCGAGGACAAGCGACCGAGCCTGAACAACCCAGCTCATTGCGACACGAACCTGAGTGACAACCGGATAAATCTGAACTTATGTCGCTCCCATGTCTCAAACCCACTCTGCGAACCGAGGTCAACATGCCCTGTTCCGCTCGGCCACCGTACGAGAGTACCTAGTAATGGAGCAAATGCATGCAATAATTTTCCTCATTTAATTCACGAATTTGTATAGCTATAAGGATAAATTAACCAACGATTTAACGTGTACAGTAATATAAAAATTTAACTCACACGTAAAAACAAACTATTTGGAACAAATTTGCATAACTAGTACTATATAATGACTCACTATAAATTTGGTAAAAAATTGATGAATAAATTGCATATTAAATAAATAGAGATTTGTGAGAGTAGAATATGCTAAATGCAATTGCAAATGAATACATACAAACAAACACCGCTTTTTCATATGTTGATCAATAAACTTTTAGTATGGTACAATATGTGAAAAAACCATAGTTAGGGTTCGTGAATCAGTCACTCAAGTCAACCACCACCACCCATCTAAGCCTAACAATGCACCATCACTTGAAAATATGAGAATGAGATGTTGACAAACTTGCTCTACCACCATCAATAATACTCATGAAAAATCTCAGGATGGAACAGAAAGATAAGTCTCCGTCTTCCAAGGACCATCTGGAACCAAAGAAATAGCAAGCAAACAGGACATGTGGTTTCCAATTTATATTATTGCTTCCTTTTAACTCAATTTCGTGGAGGACCCAACTCTTCTACAACGCCGCTATACTGCACCGACGACTAGTACCAATTTTTGCACTCAAAATTTTGCACCAACGACTTCCACTCTGCTCTTTTTTTTTTTTGCTATAAAAAGTTTTGGACGTTCAAGAAAAACCTATGAACATATTCACGTACTTGGTTATTCCTTACGAATAGTATGTATGGTGTGCAAATAGTGAAAATAAATTTGTTGTTGTTTCGATATTAATAAAAAATACAAATAATCAAAAATTCGAACGACAACTCAAAACCTAAAAATAAGAAACAGGGTGATTTGCAACAAATTCTTTTCTCAGATCACTATGTTTGGGGCCTTATTACTCCCTCGGATTATATTCTTGCTGCTGATCGTGATTCTGAATATCGACTTTGATTAAAAAAAAAACTATAAGTACGGTCCACTAAATGATGTATAATGACACTTTCGGTATCTCCTAGACTCGTATACATATACGTGTAAACACTTAATGATTAGCTTGGGCCATGAAACCTCCACGTGTCAGTACTCCTAAGGGCAATGCTAGTGGAGAGTTTATAGCCTCCACTAACCAAAGCAAGATTAACCTTTCTCAGTAAAAGAAGGTTAATCTCTTGATCCGCTTCAAAAATTTGAAGTGGATTATGTGTGGAGTCCATTGACAAATTGCCGATCACACATGCTATAATAGTTTTTGTTAATATTTTGTTATAATTTTTTTTATTATTATGCAATGTTATAATGTCCCTTTTTTTATTATAGTTAACTCAAATTTTTTTCTTTAATGACTATATTATTTTTTAAATATTTTTCTAATTAATCATTTTATTTTATTTTTAAAAATTATTATTTTTAAAAAATTTGATTAAATAATTATCATAATAGATATAATTTTAAATATTATTTTTAATTTTACTACTAATTCACAAAATATTTATGTCAAATAAATATATTTATTATTATTTATATATTATAAATAAATTGAATAATGTGTAAAATAATTTTAAATTTTATATTAAAATATAATGAGAAATTAATTATTAAAAAAATAATATAT
>CAODLS010662448.1:0-17015 GCA_948243855.1 Flueggea neowawraea | reverse complement strand
GTCATTTAATTCATACCTACATTTAGAAAAAGGGTCCTCTCAGTCTCAATTAGCTAAACTAGGTTCATTAAGTCATTACTAAATTTCATCGAAAAGTTTATCAGTCTAGGTATATCTCTATCCTAAACCACAAAAGTTTAATGCAAGTTGACCTCTCCTAGCCTTCATCTTTCAATCCATCAGCTAGGATTATCTAAACTACCATTATGGTGATCAATCTCAACAATAGTCAATTAAAACAAGCCATTAAATCAATTCCAATGGGCAAAAATCAAATTAAGAACATAAATCACAAGACCCATTAATCAATCTTCAAATATTGAATATAAAACACAATACCCATTTATTCATAAGAAAGTATTCATCAATAGCCTACATCTCTAAGTCCTAACAAGAAATTTAAGCTACCATAACTAACATAAAGTAAAAATAGAAATTAAAGTCAAATATTGTAACCAAGCTAAAGGATGAAGAAATAGAGGAAATATGGAAGCCAATAACCCCTCTTCAATGTCACTTTGAGAGAGAATGCCCAAGACCTTCAAGCTTCCTAGATTCTTCAAACCCTAATTAAAGCTATCTCAAAATTGAAAGACAAAGAGATTTTTTTTTTAAGTCTAGAGAATGTGTAGAGAATCCCCTTTTAAATGGAAAATAAAATGAGTATTTATAGCAGCACATGTGACCTCAAAACCCTCCAAAAATTCTCTCCAAAATGCCCCTAGAATGTGTCTTTGGTCCCACTTGTTTGGCTCCACATGTCACCTTTTTTTCCTCTCTTTATCACCATCTGCAGTGTTGCACGACCGTGCCATTTGGCTTGCACGGCCGTGCAAGTTCCCTGGATCGAAATGGCACCCAATTTTGGCAAGACACGGCCAAAATGGGTAAGACACGGCCGTATCTTGAGTCTGTGTAATAGGACACGGTCGTGTCTTACATTACACAGACGTGTCTTGTCCCTTTGCTTCCTTTCTTCATTTCTTCAAGTGTCACGGTCGTGCAACCTTCTTAGAGCATGAAATCTTCATTTTCTTCATCTTTTCATGAGGTTGTTTGGAGCCTTTCCATTTTGCAACTCTTTTACATCTTTTTCTACTCATTGCTCCCCAAATTCAATATCCTACAATCATCACAAACTTTATAAGAATTTCTCCGCAAAGTCATGATTTAAAGGATGAAAATGGATAAATTCTTGCTTGAATAAATGTGTAAATTTAGCATACATCATTAATTATCTGCTGGAATGTATCATTCAAAGATTTTATTTAACAAATTAATTGTTTGTAATGTTACATCTCTTAATTTTCACCCAATTTTTTAAAATTACTCAATTGTTTTTAATTTGACAAGAAAACATATATGATTGTGTTTGTTAAAGTAAATTTTGATTAAATTTACTGACGAATTTTATTTTATTCTAATTAGAAAATATTTAACTCGAGAATACAAAATCTATGTTGCATTAACGTAGCTAATTGGTAACTATATTCATGTCCAACACAAATTTTACAGTGTCACATTCTGGACAATTATGTTCATTACCATAAAATATAAATTAATTTTGTGACTGTACTTATGTTCATTACTATAAAATACAAAGGTGTTCATAAGTGTATAAAAGGTGTTCATAGAACTTGATTCAAGATCTATCTCACAGGCCCTTAGAACTTGATTCCTGCCAATTGTTAATTTCCCAAAACAGCTTCCCAAATTTTTTAGCAATAAATTCTCTTCCGAACTTGAATTTATGAGCTCCGATCCCCAAAAAAAAACCTGACAAGTTGAAGAATTCATACATATTTATTTTCTCACCAAAAACACAACATTGATAAACAATTCTATTAACCAACTACAACACAAACCTTACAATTCTCGTATCTGCCCAAGTGCTAAAGAATTTAAAGGGAATTTTTCAATGAATCAACAAAATACTAGATTTATGAAACAAAAGCTCAACACAGTATCAACTTCTCCAATCTAGTGCAAATACAACAATGACACAAAACAAGATCTCAATTTTCAAAAGCCCATTAATAAAAAATTTCACATACTTAACAAATTAAAGACAACAATCAGATCACTTCCCTCAGCACATAATAAATTTGCAAGCAATTGATAATACTTTAAAAGAAAACACACACACAATACAACGAAAGAAAGTCTCAAATTCCTACCAATCAGTCAATCGAATGCCCCAAATAATCCAAGTTTCACAATAAACATAACATTAACACCCGAGAAATCCAAATCTCCTCATACCAACACACATCAACCTTTGATATATATAAACAAATAAAACAGAGAACTAATGACAACAACTCATGATTGAAAGCTCAACAAATTCCTACCCTGTAAAAAACCACAAGAAATAATTGAACTTTGTAAGGAACCCGAGAAAATCTCAGAAAAAGCGAAAGAAAGAGGAAGTACCATCAAGTGAAGGAAACCATAAGCTAATATGATATTGTGGTAGCAGTGTGAAGCAAACACAATGAATAGGATATCTGGCAAAAAAGCACAACAAATTTTGAAAACTCAGATCTACCAAAAACCCACAAAAAAAAACCAAACACATCAAAGATATCATTTCCAACAACTCAAAAACCCAAAAAATAATCGAAAAGATTTGACCTTGAACCAGGGTCGCGCGGAAGAGAATGACTGTCGAGAGAGAGAGCTTCAACGGTGATAGACTGGCCTGAGAGAGAGAGACAGACAGAGAGAGAGAGAGAGAGAGAGAGAGAGAGAGAAAGAGCATTGGTATTGAGAGATGCAAAGAGACAGAGTGCGCCGACGGGACAGAAAGTGATGTGAGAGAGAGAGTGTGTTGATGGAGAGAGTGGGCTGAGAGAGAGGGAAAGAGTAATAGCTCGAGTTAAAAAAAATTATTATTTGGAAAACAGACAAAGCGACGTCGTTTTGGCTGCTGCCTATTAAAAATTTTAGCAGCCATTTTTAACCCAATTCGATGCTTCTCTTTCTCTCCTTCACTTCATCTCCTCATTTCTCATTTCAATGTCTCTCCAATTCGTTCCTCACTCTTCCTCCTTGCCTTTCCTTCGGTTTTTCAATCTAATCAAGTTTCGTTGTTTGCTTTCAGTCCTCCTGATATCTTAGGTGTTCGACCATCCATTGGTGTTACACGTTGGGATTGTTTGCTCAGAGTCCAGGTGAGTGATATGACAGCCCTAGACATATAGGTTATGTCCTCTGAACTTATATGTTTTTGTTGTGCTCCGCCTTTGCCATGTAATTTGTATTAATTAAAGGTTTGGCAAAAATATAAAATCTGGTTTATGTGAAAATATATATGATAAGAGTAAAATTCTGAACATATTACTTTTTATGTATTAATGGTCTGTAATGGTGTTGACATGTATATACGTATTTTGGTATTGCAAATATATATATATATGTATATATATCTCTGTAAGCTTCTGACCATTCTGCATGTGTCTGCTACTAAATATCTGGTTTTCGAGAATATTATTTTAATATAATTATTAGTGTACATATATATGTATGCAGTAAGATGAGATATGCTCTATAATTATTTGTTAGGTTTCCATGATTATATGTTTTAAATATTTTACTATGAAGTTTCGCACTTGATACGTCCGTTTTGCGTATCTGCATAAGTATATGCTCTGAATATGCTCACACTCTGTTAATTACTAAACTCTTCTTTGTCTGACTATCTATTTAGTTGAATATTAAATATTTTAGGATATGGATTTCCTACGCTGCGAGGATAAACGTGGTCTTTGGTATACCACTGCTCTGTCTGATTTTTCTATGTCGTGGGGGTAAAAGTTGTCACGACCCATTGTGAGCCCGTGACCGACGTACAAGGTGAACCGTCTGTGGGAGCCCAACATATCTCGCACAAGCCTCAAAGATCATAACATACTACTGAAACAATCAGATTATCAAAACATTTGATAAAACATTGCTTATACGAAAACATGATAAAACATATATGATCTTATAAGAAATAAATTCTACGAATAAATATGCAGAATCAATGTCAACATATATCAAAAGGCAAAATGGAAACTCAGTAACCCAACTACATCCCGATGCAGAGCTCTACAATACAAAAGACGAGACAGGACAAAAAAGGACATCACTAACCAAAGGACGCCTCACTGGTGACAGGGATGCAGAACTATGGCCGAAAACAAAATCTGTGAACCTGTCCAATAGGATTCACGTAAACAAAGAAACAAAGGGGGTCAAGGCCCAGTGAGGAATAACACTTTATATTGCCTCATACGTGCCTCACAAAAGTTGTTTTGAAAACAATTCAAAAATACCATAAGCAGGTATATATATATTGCAAAGGTTCGCAAATAAAGAAATCACATACACAGAGGAGTCTAAAAAGATTTTCATTTCTAGAGTCAAAACATATAACCAAATATATGGGACCAAAGCAAAGGCATGCATCTAGCACTCATATCAGAGGATGTGGACTCCGCCACTATCAATATCAAATCATGTGTTGGATCATAACACATGGCTACTGGTAACGCTGGTAGCTGGGCTTTATCAAAGCATTGGTGATACGGGAATCTCCACGAATAAGCTTGAGAACCCCTTGAGTATTTAGACCCCCAAAACATTAATATTAAAACCCCAACAACAATTCGGTTTCAACCCCTAAGGATGGTTAGAAATCAGATTACTTAGGTGAATGATCAAGGAATTAGAATAAAGAAAACTCATTTTAGAATTCCAATTTCAAAACACTCCACAAGAAGGTGATCAAATTCTTTGAATGTTCCTTAAAGACATGTATTCTATGCAAGAACACAAAGACAAAAGCAATCTCGGCTTTTAGGGTTTAATTTCATCAAAAAGTATCCTCAATATTTCAGCTATGAATGGTTTAAATAGTCTTACAATAGCTATCCTTGATAGACTAGAACTCCTAACTATATGCTACTTGCCATAAAAATTAAATACATAAAAATAGTCAATTAATTTATGCCAAAACAAATTCGGCCAGCCCAATTAAATTAAACCTAATTAAATCCATTATGGACTTGGATTTGAATTAAGTTGTATTGGAATTGAGCTAAAATTATTCCATGACTTTGGTGGCCTTGTAATCCTTCACTAGCCTTATTCACTAAGCCTTGTAGATGATGGATCATTGCTTGTTGAAACTTCATTGATCGAGACCTTGTTACGGGTCCTAGAGGCATGCTAATTAGACTAGAAGCACGCTGGTCTTGCAGTTGATCATTGTCTTCCAGCTTTGGTCGAAAATCTTCTTTGGCATGCCCATGTTGAAATTTATCCCCGTATGGAAGCTCTTCGACATGACCATGTTGAATCTGATCAGTAGGTGACTTCATAACAATTGGTATACCAAAGATCACGTTTATTCCCGTAACGTAGAAGTCCCATATCAGAAAACAAAATCATACTGATATATATAGCATGGAGGCAAAGTATGCGTAGGAGCATCAAAATCAGAGAGCATATATATGGTACATATATATCAGTTTCAAAACATAGTCCTAATTAATAATAAATAATCAGTTTATCATTAGTCAATCCTTAGATTAGTCAAATTTCAAAATTTGTGTCAAGCACAACAAAAACATATGCAGTTCGAGACACAACCTATGTGTCTGAAACTGATATTCACTCACCTGGAAGTCCAAGTGCAAACACTGGTCAAGCCCCACTCACCGATGGTTGGTCTCTCAGTCAAGAACAAGAAGCTGAACAAACAAACATATATCGATAGATATATCATAAGCAAATAGAAATATGGTATTGTGGGAATACCAAATGCATGTTGTGCAAATGCAGATGCAGACTCTCAAAGATCCCAAATAATCAATATCGAAAGATAATTTATCACTCTGGATCTAAAATCCAAAATCTACATAAAATTACAGTTTAGTCCCCGACCATTGTAAAATTACATTTTAGCTCCCAGGACTTGGCAAAATATGAAATGGTCCTCACACTATTTTAGGATAGCTAACTATCTTTTCCAAATAGTCAGAATCCCCAAATAAGTCCCCGAACTCTCAAAAATCATAAATATGCAAAATTACAAAATGAGTCCCTAAGGACCCCATCTTACTTGAGTAACACCAATGCTTACTCGAGTAAGCCAGAATGGTTACTTAAGTAAGACACATTATCTCACTCGTGTAAGCCATTCTGCTCACTTGAGTGAAACGATGCTCCGATTACTCTAGTAAGCGAAAGCTCTTACTCGAGTAAGACAAAACCTAGAAAACCCCAAAAATTGTCTAACACGATTTAAGCGATCAAAATTGATACCAAACACCCATATTGACTCTATACAAAGGCCTGAACATGAATCTAGGGTCAAATCCACCAAAAGAACACCGAATCACCCTAGATCGACAAAAATGAAGTCTTCAGAATGTCCTCATCTCTAATCCTCAACTGATGATATCTTGACCTCAAGTTGATCTTAGAAAACCATTGTGCACCATGCAACTGGTCAAATAAAACATCTAGTCAAATAAAATATGTCCTCACCTCTATTCCTCAACTGATGATATCCAGACCTCAAGTCAATATTAGAAAACCATTGTAAACCCTGCAACTGGTGAAATAAAACATCTATCCTCGAAAGTGGATATCGATTCTTCACTGTTACCTTGTTCAACTGTCGGTAACCAATACACATACGAAGGCTTCCATCATTCTTATTTACAAATAAGACCAGAGTGTCCTAAGGTGAAATGCTCGGTCGAAAAAATCCCTTGTCCAATAACTCTCTCAACTGAGTCTCTAACTCCTTCAGCCCTGCTGGCACCATTCGATACAATGGAATCAATATCGGATCGGTACCAGGTTGTACCTCAATAGCAAACTCAATCTTGCGCTCTGGCAAAAGTCCTAGAAGCTCATTAGGAAACACATCAGAAAAATCTTGCACCACTGGTACGTTATCCATTCTCAACTCTGCAGCTCAGCAAGCATAAAAGCCAAATATGCCTCGCAATCTCGGAGAATCATCTTCTAAGCTCTAACTGCTGATACATAACCTCGAACCACACTACCTCGTTCACCCTAGTAACAGAACTTCGTCCGACCAGGTGGTCAAAAACATACCCTCTTGGCAAAACAATCCAAGGTAGAGTTCCAAGTCGAAATCCAATCCATATTGTGTATCACATCGAACTCTCCCATATCCAATATGGTAAGATCGACAGTCAACTCATGCCCTTCAAAGGCAACCACTCAATTCCAGACCTTAGAATCAATTATTGCTACCCAGAAGTGACGAAACCTCTAACAATCTGACTAGTGGATGCACCATTAACCCATCATGCTTAACAAAATATGGCGTGATGAATGAATGAGATGCACTAGAATCAAATAAACCATAAACAAAATAACTAGAAATGGATAGCATACTAGTAACTGCAGCATTGGAGGTCTGAGCCTCCTGGCGAGTCAAATGATACACTCTGGCCTACTGTCCTGCAACAAAACTGCTCTGACCGGCCTGCCCCCAGCCTAAACCCTGCCCAAACATGCCACGGTCCCTGAATATGCCACTCCTTTACCAGAACCTCTGCCAACTCCAGTGCTAGTAGTGACTGCAACTCCGATCACGACTGTACTATTTGTGATATGGTGCCATGCTTCATGGGACAATAAGCTACTTTGTGCCCCAACAATCTACAATGGAAACAAAGGTTTACCGCCATTGTACAAACTCTTAGGTGTCTCTTCCCACACGTCTCACAACACGAGAGTAAGCCTCTAGAACTATATCCCTTGGTACGCCCCGCTGGCGATGTCACACTCGTAGTCTGAGAACATTAACTCTGCCTCTGGCCTTCAAAGAAATGCATGGGCCTCTGTTCAGGCTGACTACTCTGACCTCGACCCTGCTGGCCTCTAGAAGAACTCTCTGTCTTAGCTTTCTTGGGCTTCCTCGGACGCCTCTCGTCCTGATACTCCATACCTCTCATAGCCTATGCAATCTCCATAATGATAGTTCTGAGACGCCATCATTTATCTACTGATCTTGGTTTGCAAGCCATTCAGGAACTTTCTTTCCAAGGCCTCCTCGCTGCGGGGTGCGTATTGGTCTACCACAGCTGTGGTGGTAGGTCGTGGCAAGGCCATGGCCGTGGCTAAGAACCACCACGACCGTGGCATTTTTCTGCCAACAAAACTAGATTTGTTTTTCTTGCCACGACTTTGGCACTTGGCCACCACGGTTGTGGCCCTTCTTTCCTTCAATGATCCATCATTTTCTTCGACATTTAATGGGATTGTTTGGGGCTTTTCCATTTTGAATCTCTTTTACACCTTTTTCCACTCATTTTTCTCCAAATTATCTCATCCTACAAACACCACAACAATAATATAAATTTCACCACAAAATTACAATTTATAGGATGAAAATAGATGCATTATTGCTTGAATTAATATGCAAATTTAGCCTACATCAGCGATAGAATGGGAGACGGCCTTGATAGTAACACACCTAAGCCTCCTTCGACCTCTAATCCAGCCTCTCCAACGGCGCTGATCGACAGCTACATGCAATCAAACAAAATCAAATATGCAATGTCAATGCAAATGATCGCCATAATACCTAGGCAAAGGTCAAAGGGTAATTGGAAGTAAATATCGAACTGACTTAATCCAAGATACCTAAGCTCCACACCGACCACAGACTTACGAAACCTAGGGCTCTGATACCACCTTTGTCACAATCCATTGCAAGCCCGTGACTGACGTACGAGGTGAACCATCTGTGGGAGCCCGATCCATCTCACACAAGCCTAAAAAATCAGAACATACTACCTAAACGATCAAATTATCAAAACATTTGATAAAACATTTCTTATATGAAAACATGAAAAAACATATATGATTTTATAAGAAATCAAATGTAGGAATAAATATGTGGAATCAATCTAAACATATATCAAAAGCCAAAATGCCAACCCGGTAACCCAACTACATCCCGATGCAGATCTCTACAATACAAAAGACGAGCCTAGAAAAAAAGGGCATCACTAACCAACGGACGCCTCACTAGTGACAGGGATGCAAAACTGTTGTCGAAGCCAAAATCTGTGAACATGTCCAATAGGAATCACGTAAACAGAGAAACAAAGGGGGTCAGTGCCCAATGAGGAATAAAACTTCAAATCGCCTCATACGTGCCTCACAAAGATTGTTTTGCAAACAATTCAAAAATACCACAAACATGTATATATATATATATAATAGCCTTTTAAAACATTTCACAAAGGTTCGCAAACAAAGAAAACAGATACATATAAGCGTGTAAAACGATTTTCATTTTCAGAGTCAAAACATATAGCCAAATATATGGGACCAAAGCAAAGGCATGCATCTAGCACTCATATCAGAGGATGTGGACTCTGCCACTATCAATATCAAATCATGTGTTGGATCAGAACACATGGCTATCAGTAACCCTGGTAGCTGGGCTTTATCAAAGCGTTGGTATACTAAATGTCACGTTTATCCCCGTAACATAGGAGTCTTATATCAGAAAACAAAATCATACTAATATATACAACATGAAAGCAAAGTATGCATGAAGCATCAAAATCAGATAGTAGATATACAGTACATATATATTAGTTTCAAAATAGAGTCCTTATTAATAACACATAATTAGTTTATCATTAGACAAACCTTAGATTAGTCAAACTTCAAAGTATGTGTTGAGCGCAACAAAATGTGTCTGAAGTTGCTATTCACTCAATTGAAAGTCCAAGTGCAAATACCGTCAAGGCGCACTTGCTAATGGCTAGTCTCTCGGGCAAGAATAGGAAGCTGGACAAACAAATATATACAAAGATATATGAGAAGCAAATCGAAATGCAGTACTGTGAGAATACCAAATGCATGCTGTGCAAATGCAGATGCAGACAATCAAAGATCCCAAATAATCCATATCGAATGATCATTTATCACTCTGGATCCAAAATACAAAATCTACGTAAAATTACAGTTTGGTCCCCAATAGTGTAAAATTAGGTTTTAGTCTCCAGGACTTGGAAAAATACAAATATTCCTCAAACAATTCTAGGATAGCTAACTATCTTTTACAAGTTGTCAGAATCCCCAAATAAGTCCCCGAACTCTCAGAAATTGCAAATTTACAAAATGAGTTTCTAAAGACCTAATTGAAATCCCAATATGGCTATCCAAGAAGGGGAGTGAATCAGATTTCTTGCTAAATATAAAATCTTTTGAAAAAATTTTGGAATATTTTGAAAAGCAAAAGTTAATAGCTAAATCCAACACAACCACATAAACTGAAATGAAAATAAGTAAGGGATAGAGAAAACAAATCCACAATATATAGTGGTTCGGTCCTCCTTGACATACGTTCACTCCTCTAGCCTCAACTAGAGAATTTCAATCCACTATTACTTCATCACTTACGGGTGGAGGCAAACCGTTACAGCCTCTTATTTTTCAGGTTCATAAGACAACCTTTACAATACCTTGTTTTTAGCTGGCTCAACAAGAAAATCAATACCCACTTATTTTTCTAAGGAACCAAACAAGAAAACCTATTATGCGCATAAGATTTACAACCAAAGCTTGTTTACACAATGTTCAACGGAATGAATATGATCTTCTCACATCAAATCTCAAAGCAAAGAGCAATACAAAAGCTTAGTTGTGGTGTAAGAACCTAAAAACACTTAGAGAGAGAAACTCAAGAATGAAATTTGCAAAGCTTGGGTACACTCTCAATCTGTTCTATTTTGTCTCTGAAGTACGTACCTCTATTTATAGGTAGGTTCCAAAATATAGCCATTGTGAGACTTGAAATAACCGTTAAGAGACGAGAAAGATATTCTAATTTTAATGACATCAACAGGTACAACGTGCATTGTAACCCATGCAACGTGAGTTGTAGATGTCCCATTGACGTACAACGTGACTTGCTTCCTTTCAACGTGTCTTGCATCCAACTTTGATGCTTTCGACCTCAAATGTTGCACAATGTAATGTATCTTGTATTTATGCAACATGACTTGAGTCTCCATCCAGAATGCTCAGATGGAAATTTTCTTCTTACAACATGACTTGTGTCCATTTGCAGCGTGCATTGATCATGCCTTAGTGTGCATTGCATATGACACTTCATCCTTCAATGTGCGTTGTCGATCTCCAAAGATCGCTCCATTTATTCTTTCATGTGAATGAGTAAGATGTCAGAGAATATTCAAATTTGAATCTGGAGGCGCCGACTTGTCAGATGTTGACATCACCTACTTCAATTTGACTTGCATCGGCTTGCAACGTGTGTTGAGAAATGTTTTCAAAGGTGGCTCATTTACTCACAACATGACTTGAAGCGGAATACAATGTCGATTTCCATTGCTTGCAAGTCGACTTCAAGTCTGATGCTCATTCTCATCATTGTGACTTGTATACTCTACAACGTGACTTGTACACAAGTAAAATTAATACCGAGAACACTTCATTCATATAATACGACTTGAGCTTCGTGCAATACACCTTGTATATTTTAGAGACCTTCTGCCTTCTTAGTTTAGCCCGGCAATGTGACTTGTATCTTATGCTACACGACTTGTATCTCAACTGGAAAACCAAGAATTCATTTTGTATGATCAATGTGACTTGTAATGGATGTAACATGCTTTGATCATACTGCAACGGGCTTAACATTGGCTGCGACGTGCATTGCTTAACTTTTCACATGTTTTGTTAAAATCATCAAAACTGAGAGTCAACACAAGCAGTGTATTCTCTTCCACGTCCATAGCATAGGGTCCAGTGGTCACTACTTGAATTATTTTGATACTGGGTGACACTATGTGCATAGCATGTCTTCCATGTGCGTGAATCAACTGTCTTATGCGCTTGAAACAATTCCTATATGCATTAATGTATTTCCAAAATCGCACATTTGATTTTTCATATGACTGTGTCAAGGAATATTCAAATTTGAAATTCTCGAAGAGCGTCTTGGATTTGTTCGTTAGTCCAACTCATCTTTGTCTATATGAGTAGCATTAGTTCTACATGCGTAGTGCACAATCTTCTGATGTCATCTGAATTTGTCATAGAATATTCCCTTTTGAATTTCTAAAACTCTAACAGAATTTGTCTTTATCTCATATTTGAACATGATCCTGCTCACGTCTACGTGCATGGATACTTATAACATGTGCGT
Organism: Flueggea neowawraea; assembly: GCA_948243855.1. Lineage (NCBI taxonomy): Eukaryota > Viridiplantae > Streptophyta > Magnoliopsida > Malpighiales > Phyllanthaceae > Flueggea > Flueggea neowawraea. The sequence continues at coordinate 4,795 of CAODLS010662448.1, read as the reverse complement.
AGCATTAATCATCAAGGATATCACCTATGCTCTTCCACGCGCACAAATTAGTGTAAACTGTGACTCTTGCCTTGTCTTTTGACTCTTCTTTAATTTGCATCGCAACCCATCTACGGCCATAGTATTGTTCTCGTGCATGTAGTATGATGCTACTTTTAGATCAATGAACAACACATCTCTTCTACGTGCGAGATACAGAGTATAATGCACACAACAAGGTCTGGTCTATTATGTCTTCTAGGTGAGGTCTACGTCTAAGCATATATTATGATGTGATACGCGCATTGTATTGCTTTCGCCTGCATTGAATGCTCTTTGACGCGTACAATATCCAATTATGGAAAATCCAGAATTCTTTAGCAAGATCAATGTGCATGGATCATGGTTTTATGCACTTGAATCATTCCATCACATGCGTGAAGGGTATATTTCATTGATAGATTAAGTGTTTCACGTGTTTTGTTTAAAATCATCAAAACTTAGCAGGAATTTCCATATGAACCAAAACTTCGTTCAACAATCTCCCCCTTTTTTATGATGACAAAACTTTGAAAGAGTTTGCACTCCCCCTCAAACAACGCACCTATTTAAAAACACTTAAACAAAAAGTTTGAAGAAATTTGATCAAGGTTTTTAAGCGTTGCCTTTTTGTTAGTAAATCAAAATATATCAAAGTATATAATGATCAATTTCATTCAACTTTTTACAGCAAAACTCGACAATATTTCTCCCTATTTTTTGTCACAATAAGAAAGATAGAGTAACAAGTAAACAACAATTTCACAAAAGAGATCAATTTCATTCAACTTAGCAAGATAATACATAGATTAGAACAACAAGATATACAAGGAAAATATGTAGATCCAATGTTTAACAAAATCACTATGTTGAGGGTGATTCGGTTAGAGCATTGAGGGACTTATCAACCATCAGCCAATGAGCTACCCATTAACACATTTCTTCCACGAACTATGCCATTGCTTCCTTCAATTCAATAATGTCTTCAGAAACTGGGGTTCTTGGTTTTTGGGAATTGATGCCTCTTCATCATCTGATATTTCAACGTCCGAAAGGATTGGAGAAAAGGTGTCAAGAATGTCTTACTCCCTTTCGAATAGCTTTGCAAGCTATCTGCATCTCTTTTTACTAGCCCATGCTTCAACAATGTAGCTGGAGTGATTTCTGGTCCTGGGTCAGATTTTGATTTAGGTGGAGCGTGTGGAATTTCAGGGTCAAAATCTGTGGACTTACTAGAGTCATTCTCAAGGTCAGAATCCATTTCTCGGCCTTTTTTCTTTAGACCCTCAACGAATGCTTGTCTCATTTTTCTTATCCATTCTAGTTCCTCATTTGCTTGTACACTTGGTCTCTTTTTCATTTCTTGGTTCCTCAATTGGAACTTCTTCTCCTGTAATCAGTCCAGCCTCTTTATTAATTGCTTCAACAGATTCGGCTTCAAGTGCTTCTTCTGCAACTAATGGTTCATTCATGACCCTTTCAACCATATTCTCAATGATTTTTGTAGTAGCACTTTCAATAATTTCTTGAATGGACTCATGAACTTGAGGAAATATCATAGGTTCATTTTCAACTAGCACATCAGGTGTTGTCTCACCTTCCTCATGTGTTGACATATCTACCTCTTCAATGAAGGGTTCATTTAAATCAAAAATCTCATGAGCTCCTTGATTATCATCACCATCAACATCATCAACATTTGCACCATGATCATCACCATCATAGTCATCATCTAACGGTGGATGTGGAGAACTAGCTACCAGAGGAGGGGTTTGGAGGAGACTATTTTCTCAATTCTTGAATTTCCTCGCTTAAGCTCTCGAGAATGTGAAAATTTTCTTAAAGCATGTTGATTACAACCTCAAAATTTGTAGAGGTAGTAGCTTTATACTCTTGCAATTCTTGATTCATTTTGTCGAATTTGCTCATTCGAACTCTGCTTGAGCTTTTTACCCCTTCAACTTCAGTAGTGACATTTTCTTCTTCTCGACCTACTTCTTCTTCCTCCATTTGCTCCTCTTCTTCCATGGGTGTAGTGCTCTGCTCACCCTTTCTTCTCACAAAAATCATTTCATGCTTCTTAGGCATATGTTTTCTATCTCTTTCATGAAACATGATATATGTCTCTCTTAAATATGGTTGGAACACATTTTCTTTTTGTATTGTTATAAACTGTTTCATGCCTCGAAGCTATTCAGTTCTGATTTTCCTCAAATCCAACACTTATATATACCCATACTTGTCAAAACTCACATCAAAGTGTTGGGAAATCCTTGTGAGGTGGCTGGCAAACAACATACTTTCCTTCCTCTACCTATCATGAAACTTGAAAGTGGGCAAATTGAAGTTCTTTTTAACGAGAATATATTCGACGACAACATCAGCAAAGTTAACCTCCCTTCCATTCATCAACAGGTACATCATTATCATGTCTTGATTTGTGAGAGGAGACTGAGTGTGGGACTTTGGTTGTAAGATTTTTGTAAATGCCAAATGGACCATTTTTCCCTTCGCTCCAAAGTCATTTTGATCTAGAAATTTAGCTTCAACCTTCACCACTCATGCATTGTCAAGCATGGATTTCTTGATTTCTTCAAGATTTACTCCAATCTTGTTTCCAGCTTCATCAAGAAAGTCTTTCACGGCCTTCTTTTTCTTGACTACACATCCACGCTTGGGAAACCAAACAAATTGTGTGGTAAATCCTCATCAATCAAGATTTCTTGCCCATTTACCTACTGTTGATTCCCATGTTTCTGAAACCAAGAGCATCATCTTCATATCTATTTTTCCAATGGCGAGGATTAGCATAAAATTCCTTCACCATTTTTGGGTAGTAGTTATCTCTTACCACACAGAATTTTTTGATCCCAAATCTGTTGAAATGTTCTTCAATTTCTAATCCTTTTTCATTCAATGAGCGGAAATCAATGAGTCGTGAGTCATAAAACTTTACCCTTGATAAATGATTGTATAATCTAGCAGCTTGGATGTTGACGAACTTCATTCAATCGAATTAATCCTCGATGACAATTCCTTTCTTTTTCTTTTGTTTCTTCTAAGGAGACATCATATGAACCTTTTACTCAGTAAGTCTTGACCTATTAAATCCTCTGGATGCTTCCCCAGGTTCAGAAGCACGCTTGTCGTAAGCCATTTTTTAATGAACTTCATTTCTTTTCTTTGGCACCATTAGAACAGGATGCTACGTGGAGTTTAGGTTAGCAAGTGCGTACTAGGGTTTTTGAAAGGAAGGGGAATATGAGAAGAAATGTGTTTGAAGGTGTTAGAAAGTGTTTAGGGTTTGCAATTTTGTGGGAAATAGAAGTGGGATTGTGTTTTAGGTTTAGAAAGATTGGATTTTAGAAATCAGAGGGAAACAATGATTTTAGGTATTTATCCAGAGGGAACCATCTACGTGCATAGTATAGATGCTACACTTATAAACGTGGCTTGAGTCAATTTTGTTACAAATGAGATTAGATTTCCATGTACGCATCATCCTGATGTCACGTGCACAGAAGAGACAAAATGGCATCTACGTACTTGCTAGAAGTACTACCCGCACAAATCCACTATTTCCTTTGGATATAATGTGCGTAAGTTATTCAACGTGACCTCTTAATTTATGTTCCACGTATGTGCTATGACATTCCACACACGTTATACCATCACCTTCGAACCCAGTACCTCTGCCTCATATATCACGCTCATATAACCATATTTTAAGAGCACAGAACCATCAGACCTGATACTCAACTATAGTTCCATCCTCGACTACGCATGCAACACGTCATTCACTTGCATAGCATAACCCAGAAACACTTTCAGTGAGAGATCATTTGATACAACGTGCATAGAACCATGTGTCATGCGCACAACATAAACCCAAAACTTTTTTTTTTCTGAAGTAACATACAGATCCACGTGCACAGAACCACTGCGACACACTTAGTATCCAATACTGATAAAACCTGAACCCTTGAGTCATCCTTCTAAGTGCACAATACCATATCCAATGAGCACAATATACTTGCAGAAACTGAAACTCAGATCTATGTCATTTCCATCCTTAATGATTTCGTTTAGCTTGGATCAATTTAATATGTATGTATTCATGAGTGCCAATAAACATAAAATAATGAACAAACAATCAATCAAAGCTCATTCACATCACACAAACCAATGTGCCTACAAATTGATTTTCCATCAAGGAGTTTTGAAAAAATATCAGCAAGCTGATATGTGGTACTAACAAATTCAAGCTCAATATCTCCCTTGAGAACATTATCACGAATAAAATGATGTTTTATATCTATATGCTTAGTTCTAGAGTGATAAATTGGGATTTTAGAAATATTGATGGCATTTGTGTTATCACACTTGATGGGGATTTTAGAAATCTTGATTTGAAAATCAATAAGCTAATGTTTTATCCATAAAATTTGTGCAACACAACTCCGAGCTACTACATATTCTGATTCAGCAGTGGACAAGGCAACATAATTTTGCTTCTTTGAAAACCAAGACACAAGTACATTTCCCAAGAATTGATAAGTACCAGATGTGTTTTTCCTATCAAGTTGGCTCTCGGCATGATCTGCACCACTATAGCCAACAAGATCAAAGCTATCATTTTTGGGATACCAAAGTACAACATTCTTGGTTTCAATCAAGTACCTAAAAATTCTTTTGATTGCTTTTAAATGAGACTCTCTAGGACATGATTGAAATCTAGTACACAAGCATACACTAAACATAATATCAAGTCTACTTG
>CAODLS010662420.1:0-11330 GCA_948243855.1 Flueggea neowawraea | reverse complement strand
AACATTACAATAATATTTGTAATATATTGCTTTATTATACGGTTATTACATACCAATGAGTTTTATATCCTTAAAGATAAAATATTTTACCAATATATATATAAATGGTATATTTGTTTATTATTCAATAAATATTAATTTTCATTTTTTTAAACTCTTTTATTTGTGATATGATTTCTCAATTTTATAACTTTACAACACTTCTATATTTGTCAAATATTACAAGGATTTTTTTTGTTGAATGTATTATCTCAAGGACATTCATTATATTATTGTTTGATTTTAATCAACATGAATATCTCCATAATTATTCGTATTATTATTACAGTATTACAAAAGGAATATTGCATGACTCATCTGACAATTTTAAACATTCTAGTAAAATATACACACGCACACTACAACAATATATAAAACAGTCCCCTAATAGCATATAATATACCACTATTTGTAAAAAAAATATTAATTTATGAAAAAAAATTATAAAAACTGATGTTACAATAGATCAAATAATACTCCAATATACTTACTGAAAACTAAAAAAAAAACCATAATACTCCGACATATATTTATGTTGTGACAGCACATTGACACAGACAACATCCTCGCTAAACCTCGGTCTTCTGGCGTTTACAAAGTTCAGTTCAAACCATCCCTTCAATATCAGTCATATATACCCAATAACATACGAATCCCAACTAAACAAATACAGTAACAACAAAATTCCCGGCAACAAAAAATCTATTGCCAGTCAAATATCCTCCGGCGCATAAGTCGGACTTGTAGAATCCGTCGCAGTAGCAGCCATTGCAGAGCAAAACCTACAATACGCATCACCAAATAAACAACAAAAAGAAATTCCAAATCAAGAAAACTAATTACAACCCCAAACCAAACGAATACAACAGAGAACCAAGAAAGAGAAGGGAAGAGAAAGAAGGAAGGAGAAAGAGAACTGGAGAGAAGGGAAGACAGAGGAGAGAGATCGGAGAGAGAAGATGATGAGGAGGAGAGAGGAGAAAGAGAGGATTTTATGTTGGCAGTTGAGGATTTGAAAGAGGGTAGGAGATTGAGAGGCGAGATTATAGGGAAATGAGATAAAAAGAATTTTTAAAATTGGAAATAATTTGGTTAAAATCTATTATTGATAAGGCGTTGAAACAAAGTCATTTATACAATTAGAATCAATAAAGATGTTTGTGGTATAATTTCCACCTTTAAAATTGGCATAATGTGATGGCTCCCATATGGGCGTTTTTAGTTATTTGGGCTTCAAGATAGCCCTCCTCAACATTTGTATTGGACGGAAAAATGAGCTTCATCTGCCATGTGGGATGAAAGTGCTAACAGAAGGGCAAACATGGCCCATTTTTACAACGATAGGGGCTTAAACGGACCAAAAAAACCTAAGGGCTAAAATGCTTCTGACCCCGAACGTTAGCGGCAAGTTTGCGCTTTCACCCCACATTTAGTCCTTAAACTGAAGTAAATTAGTCATAATTACTTCATACAAAACAAAACCTTTGCAAAATTTGCTACTGGATATACTTATTACTGATACATTTATAGTATTTTTGTCTACACAATTATAATTTTAAATTCACGAACTCTTATTTATATTTATTTATGAGATTGTTTGGTAAGCCTTGTATTTAGCATCTTTGAAGCATTTAGTATGTAAAATACTAAACATGCTTGTTTGGTACTAATGAGTATGTAGCATATAGTATCTTCTCTAAACTACACCAATTTAAACATATTAGTAGGTTAAATTTAAAATTTTACCCTTATTAGTTTTTTTTAAAAATACATTATTGGACTAAAAGAAGGTGAAAAATAAAATTTTACTATATATATAAAACAAAAAAGATGACACCATCTTCAATTTTTACTATTTACAACATACAAAAATTACTACATACTACATCTAAATATCAAACATGCTACTCTCCCAAACAGGCCATATATTTATTTATATTTATTTTATATATGTTTACATATAAACAAATATAAACAATATATAAAAAATATAAACACATATAAATAACGTGTAAACAGTATTCAAACAATTACATAAAAATATAATTTTCAAAAATTGGATTAGGAGCGAGTGTAATTTTCAAAACTTTGATTCGATAGCGCGAGTAATTTTGGAAAATTTGGCAAAATATTGAAAGTTGACAGTATGAATTCAAAATTTATATATCTAAGTAGAGTGTATATGTAACTGTCCCTAGTAATTAACTGACAGAAGTATTTGCATATATAAATAATGGGCTTATAACTTTGGAGTGGTATGTTTTGTATAATTTTTGTAATAATTGATAATAATTATATAATAAAAAATAGAAAAAAACATTTCTTTTAATAACATACTAAATACTACTTACTGCAAACAAACAAGCCCAATATAACATTCTACATGTAGAATCACAAGACAAGTCCAAAATCAAAATGTACTTGCATATATGTCCAAAACATGCTTGGAATTTGATTTAGTACATTCTGACCTAAATTATCGAAAAGAGCACAGAACATATATAAAGTTGATTAATACACTTAGAATTTTTTGGAGGAATTTTTCCTCCATGGAGCATGGACATTCTTCAAGAATTATGCTGTACTAGGTTTATGCTGATTTTTAGTGGGCATAATTAGAGGTTCTTGTCCTGTATATCATTAAGTTCTGTCAGGTAATTAATATAGAAATGAAAAATATAATCAATTTATATGTTTTACCCGCTAATAAAGCATATCTAACCCATAGTTATTAATATATTATTCTAGAAAAAATTAATTATAATTTAATTCCAGCAAAAATTATAAAATTTGAGGAGATGATCACCTTAGTACAAATGGACCAAACAATGGTGATTCGCATATTTTGATCCGTCACAAACCAAGAACATTCTTTAACTTTATAAGTTATTTTTTTCCTGGAATATAATCTTTTTTTTGGTATTTAATTAACCAGTCTTCATTATATATAAAATATATATGTGAGGGGTCAAAGAAAAAGTGGCCAAGAAAGAATATGGCTTAAAAGGACATTTTGATTTGTTTTTTCTATTTATGGGTTCTCTTCTATCCTCAATTTCAGTCACTAAAGACAGGTCAATTTCTGTGTTTCACATCTAAATGAATTTCACAATTGACATCCACCACAGTTACCACACCATTTAAGTCAAAAGAAAGGAAAGAAAAACAAAATGCACTCATTAAGCTTATCAATTCACTTAAATCTAAGGAATTGATTTATGAAGTGCCTTTAAAAAAAATGTCTCTAAAACTATTAAGGTCAGGTTAATTATAATTGAGATAGATTAAGTAGTTGAAGGAATAGATGAGTAAATCACAAATGTAAATAGTGGTTTATCTAGGAACTCTCAGTTTTTCTATAAATATCCTTCAACTTCAATAATGAAGCACAACACTCAATCCTGAAACTTTGTCAAAATAGTGATTTGAGCGTTGAAGAATTTTCAAAGATCAAATATTGTCGTGTTTACTCCCTTTCTTTGTTTTGCAAGATTGTTTGGAGTTCCGAGTCATAATTTAAAAATGTTCGGAGTTGTTCTCTGTTTTATTCCTCGTTTTGCTATGGTTGTGTTAGTTTTGTTCCTCTGTTTATTTTGTAACCACGATATTTTTCTGCTATAAGTGAGTGAATTAATAAAATTTAAGAGATGCTATCTTTTTTTTAAAAAAAATGTTTTTCACGTCAAAAATAGATTGTTGAACTAAGTGGCTATGACAATCTATTGTCTATAAGATTTGAATCCAAAACATGACTTATAAGTCATTACTTGCTTATCAGTTAAGCTACTTCTTATGAGTTATTGAAATTCATTTTAATATAAATAAATTACATTTTCTAATCTCATAAACTGACTTTTTTTTTTTGAAAATTGATTAGCTTTTGGATATAGACTCGTGATATAAATAGAGTTGTGTTAATTATTAGGATTAATCAGGAAAATTGATCACACTTATATCACTAAACTATATCCAATATGTTAAAAAATATTGCATATAAATACAAATTGTGTTGATTAGGTTCAATTAGTTAGAAAAATACAACACCAAATACTTTGTAAATACATATACAATACAACCCTTCAGATACGGTAAGAGTGATCAATTTATAGGACAACATGTATAGTTTTGGAGGGACAGATCGATACGACCGTCCAATGCATTCAAAGGGTCCATTTCTGTGGTAATGTCCAACTAAGATTGGCAATTCACACCCAATTTTTCTATTCATAAAGTTGCCACTTTGTAATGCCTAATTGGTTTATTATTAAATATAAATCACGTTTTGTCTTTTTCATTAACAGACAACGTTGTTTAATTAATTTAACTTATACATATCTCTTCTTGTTGTCCAATAACTAACAAGGAATCAACTCTTCTTAATTTCGTTTTTCATTTTTTCTATTTTTTTAGAACATAAAATTATTGTTCGAAGCTTGTCATTTTTTGGTCTATAGTAAAGATAAATTTAAGAAAATTTAATCATTTTCATTTTAAATTTGATTCCAATAAATTAAATTAAACTCACAATTTTTTAATGCTAAAAACAATTTTAATAGTACTAAACTATAATTTGATGTTGAAAATAGACTCCATCCCGTAAGATAACTTGTAGAGGAAGTTAAGCTCAATTTCAATACCTATACACTTCTATCTTCTCCTCTTCTTCTTCTTCTTCTTCTTCTTCTTCTGGTCAATCTCGTGTCTTTGCTCTCTTTCAGTTGCCGGTTCTTCCCCCTCTTCCTCTCTCCGCGTCTACTGTCGTCGTTGCCACTCTCCTTCCTAGTCTCATTCTCAGTCTCCACGCCCTCGGTTCGCCGCTTCCATTTATTATCTAGTTTGCGAATGGCACATCTAGTTCTTTTCTTTTGGCTTTCGTTGCGGACCTAGTTTTGTTCCAGATCTAATTATTTGCTTTTTGAGGAGATTTATATTGCATGTGTGTGGTTGATGGAGGCGCCGGTGGTTGTTTGCTTTGCTAGGGTTTCGTTTTGATTTTTGTTATGGTTGGTGTAGAAAAAAACAACGGCGGTTCTTGCAAGGTTTTCTGGATTTTTGCTTGATTTTTATGAAAGTTTATTGAAGGTTTTTAAAACGTTGATCTAAAATTGATTTGAAGTTGTGTTGAATTTTTGTAAACAATTATAAGGTTTTTCTCAAGTTTATTGCCCGTAAATTTAAAGTTGTTTTAAATTTTTTGAAAGGCCCTCCAGGTTTTAAAAAGATTTTCAATAGGTTAATTTAGAGTTTACAAAAAGTTTATTTAGACTTTACAAAAGTATTACTGAAGCTTTACACTAAAAAAAGTATATATATATTTTTTTTTATTTTTTTGTAAAAGTTGGTTTATTTTATTGAAGGTTTATTTGAAGTTGAAATAAGTTTTTTTTTTGTTTTTAAGTGACAAGGTATCTTAAAACTTTATTTAAGTTTTTCCAAATTTTTAAAAGGTTTTTTAAAAGTTTATGTAGAGTTTATTTGATGTTGTTTTTGGGTTTTTAGTTTTTTTAAAACATTTCTCATCTTATAAAAATTAATGTTTAAAAAAAATTATAAACATAAAAATTGAAAAAGTAATAAAATAAACTAATAATAAAAGAAAATATGAAATTAAATAAGAAAATGAAGCAAGTTCACAAAAGTTTATTTATTGTTGTTTTTAAATTTATAAAAAATCATTTTTTTAAAAAAAATAATTTACTATTTTTTTGGAATTTTTTTAAATTTTGAAGGTTTATTTGAAGTTTACATAAAGTTATTAAATAAAATTTTGAAGAATTTTTCTGAAAAAGATGTATTTTAGTTGTTAAAACTAAGTAAAGTTTATATTAGGTTTTTTTTTAGTTTATATTAGGTTGATTTTAAGTTTTTTTGGAAGATTTGTAAGTTTATGACGTTTTTAAAAAGGTTTATCAAAGGTTATGGTGAAGTTTTTAAAAAGTTTATTTTTTCGTATATTTAGTAGTTTAGAGTTTTTTTCTCTTTTTGAAGGAAGTAGTTTAGAGTTTTTTCTTAAAGTTTTGTTGCAGGTTCATTTTAAAAAAAATAAATAAATTTGAAGGCACAAGGATAAAAGGTAAAAAAAAAGAATTCCGAAAAAAAAAAAGAAAAATGATTAAAAATAAAAAAGATGTAATTCTGTAGGAAAAAGGCTAGGAAGCTATAGTTGAAAGTGGCTGCAATGGGGCGTAAGAAGATTTATGAATGGGTAAAGAAGATTTATGAATGAGTTTCTTTTGTAATTAATTTTGAAAATGGAACTTTTTGTAAGTTGTGACATATTATTGCAATATTGAGGCTTCTAAAGATGGCAGTCTTCTATTGGCAAAAAAAAAAAAGATGCCAGTTTTCTAGGTTACCCGCAATGTCAGGTCTTACAAACTTCACCTTCTAAATGTTCATTTTTGGGCTTGAGGAGGGTGTGTTACAACCCCACATTGCCTAGAAGAGAATGATCTTTTAAGTTTATAAGTAAAAGACGAATAATCTTCTTTGTAACACTTTTTGAGATGGAATTAGACCCACTAATGTATACGTAGTAAATAGTTGCTGTTTGTTTTCTGCTATAAGGGGATCAAAAATGATTGTATACTCCAAACTTATATATATAAAAAAAACTTGCCAGATTTTTGTTGTTGTTCAAGTGTTATGAGTAAAGCATTAAAGCTCAATCATCCGATGAATTAATTAACTATACAATGTATTATAATCCATTAATACTTTATCATTATGTATGCAAGTATTAAGTAAGCTTCATCCATTAATATCATAACATTTGCATATTATTTGAGCCTGCCAAAAATATAGTGAAAAATCTTCTTGTTGTACTTCTTTTACGAATGGTTTCGTTTAATTAAATCACTTTATATCAAAATATCTTTTGTATTCAGATGGGTATTACCACAAAATTCTAGTTTATGTGATATCTATCCTATATTGTTTAAGAGAAGAAGTAAATAGTAACTTATAAATATTTTTTGCCCTTAAACTACTAAGGCGTTTGTTTTAAAGGACAAGTTGTGAGGCCCCGTAGAGCTCAGAACTGACAACAACTCAGTCAGGTAGGACTAAATTTTGTCGAGGGAGCATGGTCCAAAGTAATTTGCGTCATTTGTGGAATCCGAGTAAAAAACTATGTCCCTAAGCACCTTAACCTTAACTAAGGGCTATTGTTGTGTCATATATTTCACATCGATTCAAATTCGAGGCAAAAAATCACTTATAAATATATTTCTCTCTCAAATCATCAAGACACCTTTTTAAAAATAAAATTATATAGGCCGGTGGAACCTAGACCTCGATTGCTTGTACTTGACAATCATCAAGAGACATAATCTACAAAACTAATTATTAACGAATTCTTCAATTATACTAAGAAAACATTTGTCTAATTTTATCTTAACAATTTCAGTCTGTTTTAAATTAAGGCCTTCATACCTTCCAAAATATTCCCAATAAGGTAATTTCTCATTGCTATCATGATCAAGATAATGTCATTGACAACGTATCAGCAATACATAATTGAAAAAGGAAAAAAAAATGGAGGAATGGATGAAATGTCCCAGCATAAGGTGCCTACATTTAGAAAGATCCAGAAAACAAACAAAGTGTTTCTACTTGTGATACCTCGAAGTGTTCTATCACATTAAGAAAGGGAACAGGATTCTCAACTCCCAACATGCACCGCCATTTTCCTCTCGCACGTGGATTACTTATATAATGGTCACAAAATTTTTTACTTTACTTATTATTGGTTATAAAAAAATATTATACAGTAGTCATTATTATTATTTTTACTTTAATAAGGTTATTTTAGTCCAAAAATTTGATAAATTGTACATAAAGTGTCACCTCTATTTTCGTTTTTTTACTGACATGACAATTAATAAAAGTTCTGATGAGACTTAACTGACCTATCTGACAACTCGTTTGTGTCCAACCTGTCCAGTTTATCGAATTTTCTGAGCAAAGTGACATTCTTGAAGTAAAAAAAAAAATAGTGACCATTAACTAACCGATCTGGTTACCCATCTATGTCCAGCTTGTCTCGTCTGTCAAGTTTTCGAGCCAAAATGACATTCTTGAAGCAAAAAAAAAAAACAATAGTGGCCACTGTGTAACATTTTTTTTCTTTTATGATCAAATATGAGCAACTCGTAAATTTTTGTGATCATTGGTATAATTAACCCTTCACACATTCATATACATATATGCATTTGTTAAATAATATATATATATATTCGAAACGCCCTAGAATTTTCTTTTATTGTATCAAACAAATACAACCTTTTTTTTAGTAGTTTTAAGATGTAGTTTTGTTGGAAAGGCTTTTCCCCCCTTTGATTACAATTTAAATATGTGGTGTGTGTGTTTTTTTTAAACAAAAGTAGGTTCGAAACGCCAGATAATATTTGCATATCGGTATCCTTAATGACCGATTCATTTGACACGTTTGTTATAATCATTTTGCATTTTTCATAGCTAAAATTCAACTATATACAAAAGTAACAAAACCACTTTTATCATTTGATACTTCATTGATTTTGAAAAGTTGAAATATTAACATATTTACAAATAATTAACAAGATTATGGGGATTTTTTTTTGTCAAAACCAATATGCTAATCTCTTAATTTATTTTGAAAGGAGTATCTCAAAGGTAATTCAAACAAAAAAAAACACAATAAAGAGACAAAATTTACACACTTTTTGACAAATTTGGACCTAACATAAATCTGTGTTTAAGAATATTTGTGATGAAGAGGAGGCTGAATGTAACAGAAGAATCCAGCTTTTGATTTCTGTACTTTCTTTCTTATATACTAATCTTAAGGCCTTCAAATGTCCACGTTGGAGCATATGATTCGAGTATGAGGACATGTAGCTTCCGACAAATTTTTTAATTGTTAAAAACTATTTTATTTCCTGGTGATAAATCCACGGTTCACTAATTGTACTTATTATACTTTTTTTAACATCAATTAATTATACTCATTAATGCCTAATCATCCTAATAAATTATTCACACAGACAGTGAGAGACAGTCGGAGTTTCCCAATCAAAGTTCATCAATTAATCTAAAATATATAATCTTTGCTATTTGTAAGAATTTTATGTTTATATATATGTTTCATGTTGTATAAGTTTATAGGTTGATACTTGTCACTAGATGCCGACAATTATTTTCAGGAAAATTTAATGCTGAAATTGAACTGTACTGAAAATCGAACTCTCAATCTTTTAATGCTGAAATTGACTATAGTACCAGTGAATAACAAGCTCATCGGAACAATTTAGGTCATTCTGTTTGAGATTATTTTCTTCCTTGCATTGCTGCTATATTATCAAAGGATTTGAATCAATACAATCCCATTATTTGTAGGCCTAAATATACCTTAAATGATATTTTAACTACTTAAACAAGTTAAAGAAGATGATACCAGTATAGTTGCTCCCTTTTCCTAATTAAGGGCCAACCGTAAAGGAGAAAAACAAAATAGTAGTCCACCATCTAGTGGAAAATATTTATTAAAATCATAGCTTAAGTTGCTACATTCATGCATGCCAATATTCTTGGAAAGATTAAACAGTAGGGATGCAATTGGTTCATCTTCACTTTATGCTAAATTCTTTGAGCAAGTTTTGGAATCTAACCGTTACATTTCCACTGTTTTTGAGATTAAACTAGTTTAGAACGAGAATATTTCTAGTAATTTCAGGTTCTCACTTTCTAGGAACCAAGGTGCAATCTTCAGGACAGAAATTAGTGGGTTAATCCAATTTATCACTGATCCTAAGCACGATTATGGGTTCGGCTCTTTTAATATTTGAAGAATTTCTTGAAGATGCTTTTGGTGTTACAATTTTTTTAATATGGTTATATTAAAATCTTCTTTATTTTTTTTTATCGCAAATTGATTCCAATCCATTAAAGAATCCGGTGGCTTAAATGACAATCAATATTTTCAGAATTGAGAACTTAACAAAGTTGTAAGTTCTAGTCTTAAAGCGCAAAATTATTTTGAATCAACTTCCATATCTCTCATTGCAAATAAAAATTAGTCAAGAATATTGGCATAATATCTAAATATCTAGTGGTTAAGGAAAAAAAATAAAAAAGAAAGGAATCATTTTTTTTTCAAAAAATTATTTGTTAACTTATCCTACACAGTCTACTTGTACATTTGATGTGGTATCGTCCATATCGATTGCAGGAACCATTGCAGATCTGATTTGCTGTGAATTTATGCTAGAATCAAATTGAATTATTAAAAAAACAATGATCAAAAGATGCCTGTAGCAACATTGTGTTGTAATTCTTGGTGAGAGACCATTAATGGTTTTTGTTCATACTTCTTGCTAATTATATAATGACAAAACTGTATCAACTTGTTGGTTTAATTTTAAAAAAGAATTGTTTGTTCTTGTGTTTGGTTATGTCAATCATCACTTGTCATTGCTATCCATTTTTAGGAATAACTCAAAAGGGAAGCATAGTATCACTCATATATATATTCATATCTTATACATCAAGCCTCCGGGAATATATATATATATATATATAATGGAGAATTTTATGCCATGCCATTGAATTCAACATTGCTGTTTTTATCATCACCAATCTAATCTGCATCTTTCTTTTTCCAGATTCCACGTATTTTGCGCGGATTCGACTGTTTATATAATTCTCTCCAGGCTGAAATTTGATACACTTTTTATGCCTGTCAAGAAAATTGCAGAGAAGTCATTACTGCTAGCTTTTCTTCTTGTGCCGCAGATTTGTTCATTTGTAAATGAACACTTCACAGACTGATTTTTCGGAACAAACTCAACAAAACAATGGACTGATTAGTGATTTTGGTAATTATTCCTCTCAATATATATGTAATCAACAGACTTGGAACGCGGGAATTCCTGCGCAGCCATCGCTGGTTGATGCAGGATCACAACAGCAGAACGTTAGGGCTGATAAATCACCTAGCAGCATTATGAGCCTGTTTGAATCACCGGCTTCAGATTTTTATGCAACAGAAAGATACATGGGGTTTCAACAACAGGATTACCAAGTTTCTAATCCTGTTTACTCCTCTCAGTACTCCAAGTCCTATGACTCACAAATTTCTTCTCATCAGTTTTCTGGTGAAAACTATTCTGTTGATTCAGCAGAGCAAGCTGATCCCAACTTGGAGCTGAGAAACACTTTGCAGTCTATTGTGAAATCCCATTTTTCTGGTAACAACTGCTATAAGTCCTCTGAGTCATGTAAAGGCCTTTTCAGCAGCTTCTCAGGAAACA
>CAODLS010662332.1:0-17979 GCA_948243855.1 Flueggea neowawraea | reverse complement strand
TTTGTTTCTCCTTGCTTCAACAACTGTTCTAGAGGTAAGAATCATCCATTAATCTCTTCTTTTCTTTAATTTGCGTTACATTTGGGTATTCTAGGGTTCTGACCAAACTTGGAATTTGGTTCGAATCTTTCCATTTCTGATGGAATACCAGTTAATGGGAGTTTAAGCATCTGTTTAAGATACTAGTCACAAACAAACAGTAGCTTGAAGTTTAAGCATCTGTTTCGTGGGATTTGATGTTTAAACCAAATGGATTTCTCTACAACTAGGGTTTTGGGTTTTGCTAAATTTCTTGTCAAATCTGATGTTGTTTATGATGTATCTTGATAGATATGAGTTAGAACTTCACAGATTTGAGGTGGGTTTAGAGATTTGACTAGTTATTTGGCATGGGTCTTGGAAGTCCGAGATTCATAGTTGAGATTTGGAAAGATTTTGAGTTTGTTTGTGGATTTGGAGGATGAATCCATGTTCAGGAGATCGGTTTGAGTTAGTGTGCATGTTCGTCTCGTTGGGGACCGAATGGAGCATGATAATTGTCTCGTAAGTGATGGATTCACTTTCGTTTATTTATGCGACTTTTAGAGTTTGCATTTGCATTGCATATCATGCATTTGGTATTGCCACAATACCGCATTGTGATATTTGTGTTGTGTTATGTGTACAGCTTCCTGTTCTTGCCAGCGAGATTAGCCACCGGCGAGTGAGACTTGACTGGTGCTTTGGCTTGGATTGTCAGGTGAGTGAATAACAGCTTCAGACACATTGGTTGTGTCTCGAACTCTATTTACTTGTTTTTGATGTACTTGTTTTTTATGTGTTGGATTTTATCTGAAAATGACTAATGTAAAGGATTGGCTGAGATAAACTGGTTATTTGTGTAATAATCGGTTTTGGTTTTGAACTGATATATATGTATTATATATCTTTGATATGATTTGAAATGTTGGATTGCATGATATGATTTTGTACTATACGATAGTATGTTCTGATTTTCGATATGGGGATACCTGTGCTACTAGGTATGTAGCCTTTAGTATACCAATGTTTTGATAAAGCCTAGCTACCAGGGTTTTTGGTAGCCATGTTGCCCCGATCAGGCACATGATTTGTTTATGATAGAGGCAGGTCCTCATCACCATGGCTGGTCCACACTTTTCGTGATATATGGTAGAGTCCATATCACGCTTGTTTAGTCCCATATCGCTTGTATATATTTTGACATGAAAATGTTGATTTAAAATCTTAAATGATTTTAATACGCATTCGTGCATGTTGTTTGTTGTGATTACAAATGATTTCGAAATGGATTTTCAAAAAACTATTATAGTATATCGTGTATATTTATATATACCTATGAATACTGCTTGTGGTATTTGCAAATTGTTTTCAAAACAGACTTTGTGAGGCACGTATAAGGCGCTCTAGAGTGTTATTCCTCATTGGGATTCACCCCCATTTTATTTTCTGTTGTGGATGATTCTATCTTCCAGGTGCACAGATTTT
This sequence comes from Flueggea neowawraea, assembly GCA_948243855.1. NCBI lineage: Eukaryota > Viridiplantae > Streptophyta > Magnoliopsida > Malpighiales > Phyllanthaceae > Flueggea > Flueggea neowawraea. Next base: position 16,473 of record CAODLS010662332.1, on the reverse strand, counting down.
GGCTTCGGCATACATTCCGCATCTCGGACACCCGTAAGGAGACATTTTGGTTAGTGATGCCTATTGTTCAGACTTCTTTTATTTTGTAGAACTTCGTACCAGATTACTGTGGGGTGTTGGGTTGTTTGTATACTCTAATATATTTATTGTATTTGTTTTTACCAGAGTATATGATTTGTATACATTTTGGTATTTGTTTATATATATTGAGTTATATATAAATTATTTTAATTATAAAATATTTTTTCAATAAATTTTTTGGAAATTAAATGATGGGTAGAAATTCTGAATCTTTGGAAGGCTTGTGCGAGATGGGTCAGGCTTCCATAGATGGTCCGCCTCGTATGCCGGTCATGGTTCCGGGAATGAGGCATGACAACTCTGATTCCAATGGCTCTGTGATAATTAATATGTTTTTCGAATTTATTAAAATCTTTTTTAAGTTTAGAAACTGATATCAAGAAAGAATATGCTTTTCCAAGCTGTATAAAGTAATAAGCTGGATATCTTTCATCTTTATAAAAATTTGGTCCTGCAGATAGAAATTTGAGAACTAAAATATCTTTTGGTGAAATAGTTGGATTATGGATATAACAATCCTTAACCCCTTCTTTTATCTAGTGTGGAAGTAAAGATATCTCTGGAAACTCTGGAGAAGTCAACTATATCGAATTGAGTGCTCCAAAGTCATACCAATATCTGATCTCCTTAGAAGAAGAATCCTGTAAGAAATTAATTCGAGGATAAATCCCCGAAAAATCAATATATCAATTATCAGTATTAGAGAGATTGTATACTTCTCTCATTATCGAATTTTGAAGCTCAACCTCTGGTATATGATTTTCATATAGTTCTTTTGGAATATCAATTTGCAACTTCTTTCCTTTATCTGTTCGGGTCCCTGTTTGGGGTCTTAAGTTCATTGTCTCGTCTCCTTTTGCATCAGTGTATCTCATTGCATAGGTTTATCTGTAAGAATTTTTTGTTCTTCAGAGGAAGATGAAGAAGGCCTATCTTTTGCTTCAGATTCAATTTGACCAAATAATTTTTTAATCATTTTATTGGCCAATTCATATTTTCCAATTTTTTGGTTTATATCTTGAGCTTCTTTAAGTAATATATCCATCAATTCTTTTGAGTTGTTAGGAAGATCTGCAATATCAATAATATCTGAAATATTATCTTTTATGGACTATATATGGTTGTCCATATCTGCAAGTTGTTCAAGAATCCTTTTCATGAAATCTATCATTTTTGGTGAGAAAATCTACTAAGACATTCTTGTCAGAATTGATAATGTCAATATCAAAACTATATTCAGACAATAAAGTTTGCCATCTAATTAATCTCTTATATTTAGGTTTAGTAGATAAATTATTATGAATAAAAGCCTTAAGGAGCATTATCCATTTTTCTTTGAAATATTTGTGGAGCATTTTTAATCCAAAAGACATTACTAACCATTTGTATTGTCCTTGATGAGTAGAAAATGTTGTGTATTTAATACTATCAGGATGCATTCTTATTTGCCAAAATCCACTTTTACAGTCAAATTTAGAGAATATCTTTTTATTTCTAGTCCAATTTATTAAACTTTATTATGAGGTAAAAAAATATCCATCAAAGATAGTATTATCATTTAACTTTTTATAATTTATTACCATCCTAGCTTTTCCTCTGGCTATCTCTGCATGATTTCTAACTATAAAAGCTGGTGAACTATGAGGTGATTGACTAGGCTTTATCAATTTTAAATCTAATAATTCTTTTATCTGAATTTTAAATTCATTTTGGTCCTCGTGATTATATCTCATTGGGTTGACCCTAATAATTTTATCTTTATCTTTCATTTCTAACTTAGCTTCTATCTTATTTTTGTCCCAAAATTTTAATGGATTATCATATTAACATGACTTTAATCTAATTTTTATTTCTTCTATCTCAGAATCTAATTTTCTTAATTCAATTTAGATTTTCTTAATTCAATTTGATATCCTAATAAAGGACTACTTTTAGGAAAAATAGATTTTTCTATATATCCTATATCACCATGCTGGGCTGTGCGAGGTCTAAATTTTATCGGGAGAGGTTTAGAGTAAGCTTTTTTAAGTCGTTTAACAGTTATCAAATGATGACATGGAGTTTTAAAATAAGTTGATTAGCTATAGTATCAAAAGTACTCTTAGGAAATAATTTTTCTATATATCTATATGTTGCAAGGGCTAGAATGTTTTATGGAGATTTGATGGAGTTTCACTGAAGTTTAGGGTTTGTGACAGGTTTGAAGAAAAAGTGGGGATTTTGTGTTGTTTGATGCTATTGTTGGATAATTTGTATCCTATAGGATGTTAGGAAGTGAATGGTATGGTCAGAAATGGTTGGAATCAAGTGGGTCAGAAGTAAGGACCATTTAGGGACCATTTGTGTAATTTTCCATTTGGAGGACTATTTGTTTAATTTTGCATTTAGGGGTTAAAATGTAATTTTACACTTGTTTGAGGATTTATTTGGATAGTTTGAAGATTTTGAGGTCTTAATAATTATTTTGGAGTTTTTGGATTAATTTAGGAATTTAGAATTTATTTTATTAATTTGGAATATTTTGGGGCTAGTTGGTAATTTTTCAAAGTTCGGGGACCAAAGAGTAATTTTACACCGATGTGTAATATTTGATTTATTATGTTAGACTTGGTTTGAAATATTTTTTTGGGCGTTGTGCAAGCGTCGGAGTTTGCATATGCATGTTCATGCATTTCGGTACCGCTACAGTACCAGCATCATGTCTTTGATACCATTTTGATAATTGTTTTCAGCTTTGTATCCTGGTCAGCGAGGTTGGTTAGCTGCCAGTGGTACGTGTTTGGGCCATTCAGCTTGGATATCCAGATGAGTGAAATGACATCTTCATACACATATGCTGTCTCTTAAACTTATATCATTTTGTTGTGTCAGAACATTTGCATGTAATTTGGAATTACTAAAGGATCGGTAAATCTTAAAATTTGACTTATGTGAAAAACCCGTTTCCGAAATTTATTACGTGTCGTAATAAATGTTTTGTTTGGGATTTTTGATGGTTTCTGAAATAAATATTATGTTTTAACATTTATTAAGGTTTCAGTAACAAACCCTTTGTTTTGAATTTAAAGGTATTCGTTATTTAGAAAATGTTCTATTTGAATTGAAGAATAATTTTTGCAAGATGTGTTTAATTTTGGAATTAAGAGTATTTTGGAATAGATACTCTGTTCACGTTTTGAGACATGTTTGCTAACAAACATTTTGGTTAAACGTTTGATATGTTTGAAGAACAAGATGTATGTTCGGCATGTTGCCTGTTTGAACATTTTTAAATAAATATTTGCATATGTTTTCGGTATACTTTGATATGGGACACCCACGTTACGGGGGTAAACGTAACATTTGGTATACCATAGTGAGAACTTAGTTACCAGAGTAGTGGTAACACTCAGCTATCAGGGTAGATGGTAGCATACAGTTATCAGGGCAGGTGGTAACCCGTGTGTAGCGCAACACATGTGACTATTTTATGGTGGCGGAGTCCACGTATGAGACATTATAGTGGTGGTGGCCCACATATGAGATACTTTAGTGGCAGAGTCCACGTATGATCCAGATTTTTGATACTAGTCCCATATCAGATCATTTTGGCACGAAATATGTTGGTTGGATACTAACTTCAGTGAGTCTGTGTTATTGCTCATTTTTCCGTGGTGTATTGTTCTGTGAGCCTGACGATGCATATCTAGCTGGAGCACGGGGATTGCAATGCTCATCGATGTATCGAGATTAGTATATTCTCAGTTACAGCCTTCAAACTCTTAGGGTGGACAGAGAATACTATTTAGAGCCCCTAAAGTTGTCAGCTATTAGCTCTTTTGAGTCGGGTACTTTTTAGACTCTTAAGGTTGCTAAATTATTTTGATTTGATCTAGCCAGCACAGTTCTAATATAGTACGAGCATATGATCAGCGATCCTCAGCTCTGTGTATAATTTGTAATGATATCCGCATTGCATGATTTTTGACTCTCATAAACAATTCATGATTCTTGACTCTGAAAAGATTAAGTATTTCTCTCTGAAGACATTTTGGTATTTCTCACTGGAAATGATTTGGAAATTTCTCTGAGATTATGTTGGAATTTATTCTCTGAAAATATTTTGAGAAAATATTTTGAAAGAAAGTATTCGATTATTTCATATTCTGAAATTAAGTATTTGCAAACCTATCTGACTGTTGTCTTCTTTAATTGCGAATGATTTCGAAATGGATTTTGAAACTATGATATTATATCTACTGTGTATACGTATGTATATCTATATTTACATGTGAAATTTTCTAAACGTTTTCAAAACTGTCTTTGTGAGGCATGTATGAGGCAATTTGCAGTGTTGTTTCTTTACTAGAGATTCTTACCCCTTTCTTTTTTTGTCTATTCTCTTTACTCATATTTTTTTTCAGTTGATTTTGGTTGATTGTGGACTGTTGGCATTCAACATTTGGTGAGACAATCAAAAGATTTAGTTATTGCCCTTTTGTTCGGGCTCAGTTATGTATTTTTTTAGTTGTTCCATACCGAGTAGTGAGTTATGACTTTGTATCTGTTATATAATGTTTAACAGTTTTACTTAAATTAATTATGTAGTATTTTGATATTACAATCATGTTTTAAGTATATTCAGGAATATTATTTTCAAAAAATATATCTCTGTTAAACATTTTAATTTGACTAATAAGCTAGTTATTAATAATAATTGGGTAGATGTTTTTGTTCTCCGAGACTTGTAAGGGATGGGTCGGGCTCCCATAGATGGTTCGTCTCATACGCCGATCATGTTCTAATAATGGGTCGTGACACTCTTTGCCAATCCCTTCAACCACCTCCTCTAAGTCGGTCTGCCCTCTCTCTCGCCCCTTTTCGTTCTCCATTTCTTTCTGCTGCTCTCCATCTCTTGCTCTCATGCATTTCATCGCTCCTAGTTGTGCAGTTGTATTGATCTTATGAATCGAACTATTAATGATTGCCAAAGTCTTTGCTACCGTCTTCGGCATGAGAAAAAGAAAATTATGACAACAGTGATGAGGTGTCCACTATATAGTTAAGGCTCTTAGAGCTAAGTAGCGGTGGCCATGGTTCGAAAACCCTAGCTTCACACCACATGACTTGATCCAATGGTCAAGATTTGATTTTCAAAAAATAATTTGTTTAATCGCTTAAGTTTTCAAAATTACTGGATCAATCCTAAAAGAGAAGGTAATTGAATTTTGGTTCGTATGTTAATTTGAAAACAAATAAATCACTACGCGAATTTCAATGTTTTTAGAATTTTAAAAAATTAATACAAATACAAAATTCATTTAATATATAAAAATTAACACAAATTCATCTTTTTTTTTAAAGTAAAGTATGTACAAATGATCCGGTTCATTCGCCTCAAGGAACTCACCATTGATTATACACGTGTCAGAAAAACTTCGAATCCCACACTATCTCCGGCTGAGGTTACTAAGAAAACATGGGTGCCAAAACATACTAATATTCCTATAGATAATGCCTATGATGTCTTGCGCAGGTATTTAGATTCGGGTCCGGCGGAAACTAATGATCGTGAGATGGCTACAACTGATCTGCATGTTGTTGATAAGATTGCTAAGACTCCAGCGGAAGCAAGTATGGAATTTGTTCATGCTCCTGTGATGGTTAACGAGAAGATCGTTAGTGCGGCGAATGAATCGGTACTTGTGAATGCGAATGTAGAACATGATAGTGGGATGGGCCAAGTATTGGTAGACACGAATTTGCAGTCAGATGCGACGGTGCTAATGGCCTCAGATGTAGGTGTGATTCAGCCTAATGAGGGTGGCACTAGTGAGGCGGGGAACGCAACAATTTCGCCTCCTGTTTCTAACAAGGAAACAGCTACTAACAGAGACAAATCCGTGGTTCCATGGGCTGATGAAGTGGATGCTGAAGAGGGGGAACGGATTAGCCCGAACAAGCTGGTTACTCGTAAGCCGGCTAAGAAACATGAAAATTTCCGGGTTAAGCTTTCTAGAAAGCCGATCAGTCATCATACCCGTGTCTGATGACGATTCTTTACTGGAATTTTTAGGGCATTGGGAATCCAGATTCCCAGCGTCATCTTTTTAATTTCTGTTCATTGCACAGACCGTTGATTCTTTGCCTGGCTGAGCCCATGGTTGAATTTTCTGTTGTCTCTTCTCGCTTCTGGGAGGATTGGGACTAAAGCTCGTAGCAGCTAATTCTAGAGATCCTTCTACTCTTTGGGTTTTGGTCAATAAGACTTTCCCTTCTCCTCTGAATTCAGTTATTACTGATCAACATGTCTCGTTTGATTTTTGCATTTACAGTTCCACTATCACATTATCTTTTGTATATGCGAGTGTATGGAGGAACCGTCAGCTTCTTTGGGATGATCTTGCCAGCATTAATAATGTTTCTGGTTATAGAGTTATTATGGGCGATTTTAATGCTATGAGGGGGGCACATGAAAAGACTAGTCGTCCTCCGCATGCCAATACTTGCCGGGATTTTAATTTATTTATTGAAAATAATAATTTGATGGAGATTCCACATAGGGGGTGACTTACACTTGGTGCAATGGAAGGGGGGTGTCACCCGGGTGCATTGTATTTTGGATAGGGTTTAGTCTCTTCCGACTTTCTACAGGCGTGGGAAACTTTTTCTTGTGCAGCTTGCACGCCATGCTTCTGATCACTCTCCGCTGATTGTAATATGTCATTTGAACAAAGCTCTCCCTCCGGCAAGATTTCGTTTTCAGTCAATGTGGTTGGACCACTCCTGTAATACCCTGTCAATTTTTGATCTAGATTCTGTAGTATTTCAGTCATTATCAATTTGTCCTGTTCAATTTTGATCATGTCATTTGAGTTTGAGGATGTTGAAGATGTGAATCTGTCAAAAATTTTGGTGTTTAGTTGATCTCGGTTTGATATTGAACGATCGAAGATGTTGATTAGATGTTGGAAGTGTTGGGTTATTCAATTTTGTTGAGTGTATCTGGTTACTCGAGTAAGTCTGGAGTTACTTGAGTGAACGTGGGTGAATGTATTGTTTTGAACCCCTTTGGATGAGTGTTACTCGAGTAAAATTTCATGTTACTCGAGTAATCGAAGGTTGGATCACTCGACTAAAGGTTGGTATTAATCGAGTAACTTCATGCTTCAGTTTTTTTTCTGGAAGTGAGACTTACTCGAGTAACTTTTAGAGTTACTTGAGTGAGCAAGGTCAAAATTCTTCCTGGAGCAAGACTTACCCAAGTAACTTTTTGAGTTACTCGAGTAAGTGCTGAGAAAATGTTGTTTTTGGTTGAAACGCATCGTTTTGGAGGGAATGGTCTATATATACCCCATAACCGACTCCTTTCAGCTCTCACTCATCTTTCTCACTCCAACCGCTCTAAATCCGTCCATTTAACTTTCCCATTGTTCCTCAATCATTCCAAAACATCTATGGAGGTAAGATTACATCTCTAATCCCTTCATTTCATCCATTTCATGCTTCAAATTCGGATTTTTGGTTTTAGGCCGAATTTGAAATGGGTTTCAGATTTTGAGTGATTCTGTTGAAATGGATGTTGTAGGTTGTTGGATTATGATTGTTTGAGGTTAGACGGACATGAATATAGCTTGGAATCATAAGATTTGATGTTGTTTTGGATGGGCTAGGGTTATGTTTGGATTTTTTCAATTTTTGAGAGATTTTGAGTTGTTTTTTAGAAACCAACTATGGACTTGAGTTTAAGAGATCGATTAGAGTCAATGTGTATGATTGGAATCAATTTTTATTAGTTGAATCGAAAGTTAGACTATTTGGGTAATTTGCCATTTGAGGACTAAACTTGATATTTGGTATTTTGGGATCCAAATGTCATTTGGAGTACATATTAGAGTAATTTGAATATTCTGAAATAATGGAGGATTATTTGGTAATTTGAGGATACTATAAGGACTGATTTGTAAATTGCTAAGTCTCAGGGACTAAACTGTAATTTTACACTGGTCGATGACCAAACTGTAATTTTACGTAGATTTTGGATTTTATGTCCAGAATGATAGATTATCATTCGATATGAATGTTTGGGGTCTTTAAGGGTCTGAGTTCGCATTTGTATTTGCATATTGTGCATTTTGTATTGTCACAGTACTGCATTTCGATCTGTTTATAATATATATATATATATATATATATATATTTGTTCAGCTTTGTATCTTGGTCAGCGAGACTAGCCGGCCACCAGTGATACATGTTTGGGCCATTCAGCTTGGATTTTCAAGTGAGTGAAATGACAACTTCAGACACATTTGTTGTGTCTTATAACTTATATGTTTTTTTTGTTGTGTTATGACTATAGCATGTAATCCGAAATAATTTAAGGATCGAAAACCTAAAATTTGGTCTATATGAGGACTTGTTTGATTGAATTTGTTTTTCTGGAATTTTTCAAAAAATTCGGTAAATGATGAAATTTGTATTGAAAAGTTATTTGAACTATGAAGTATTGATAATACTTTGATTTTTGGAATTTTTATGGTTTAAAATGAATATCGTGTTTTGATATTTATTATGGTTTTGTTAAAAACCACTTTGTTTGGATTTTTAGATTTCGTTTGAAATAAACGTTTTGATGATGAGTATTTGATTTGTATGAAGGAGAAATGATTTGTTTTTTCAAAATGAATATTTTGCAGAATCTATACTTCTATGAAATAAAGGTTATTTATTTCATTTGCTATTGATTTGTGAAATATCCTATTGCATGATTTGACGGTGGTGTTACCACTAATATGAATTTGAATTTGCGAATACATTTTTGCAAAATTATGATGACTTGGGACAAGTCATTTAGGGGGTAAATCATGACCTTTGGTACCAATGAATTGAGAACTCCCAGCTACTAGGGATGTTTGTAGCCATGTGCATCGGCCCGACACATGATTAGATATTGATTAGTGGCGGAGTCCACGCATGTTGACCAGTGTTAAGAGATCACATATGATCTCGTGGAGGAGTCCACGTTTTACTTTGATAGTAGTCCCATGTTAGTTTGGTTTTAATTTGACATGAGATTTCAAAACCAAATATTTCAATATTTGTGTTATGAGATCTGAAACCAAATATCTCGATATTTGTGATATATGATTTGAAACAATAAGTGTTGATGATCTGAGTTATTTAATTTGCAACCAATCACTTTGTAAATTGTGGCTTATGATTTATGAATAAATATTTGAAGATTTAGGTTTTACGTTTTTCATATTAGTACTTTGCATTACTTCTCGTTTGTTGTTTTCCTTGGTTGCGAACGATTTCAAAACTACTATTATGTATTTAGCGTGTATACACATATATATACTTATATCTGCATGTGATATTTTCAAACTGTTTTCAAAATAGTTTTTGTGAGGCCCGGTGCCGCTTTGGAGTGTTGTTTCCTCCCTAGGGTTCTTTTGTGTCTATTTTTCTGTACTTTTACTTGCAGGTGATTTTGGTTGATTGCAATTTTTTGGCATTCAACACCTGGTGGGGCATTCTGCAGTTGCAATCAGTGCCCTTTTGTTCGGGCTCGGTTGCTTTGTTTTGTTAGTGGCTCCACACAGGTATACTTGTAGGTATATGGTTCGATAGAGGAATTGCACTGAGATCAATATTTTGATTCTATTGACTCTGAGGATGTTCGGTATACGATAAATAGAGATTTACACTAAGTGTATTGGTAAAATTGCCTAAGGATGGAAGAGATATATAATTATTGATTTGATGACTAATTCATGTGATGACTTCTGTGATTTCGTTGATTCTTTGATGATTTCTTGTAACGATAATTGGTATAATCATTTCAGTAATCGATAGATTCGTTTAAGGTTAAACGATACTGATAAGGAATTATGAGTAAAGATTTGAGGAATTAATTCGAAGTCTACATACAGTTTGACTTGATTTGGAGTACTTATGATACAATTTGTCATTATTGCTAGTGACAAAGGTGGTATCATCTTTGGTGTTCTTTGATTTCAGGTAAATCAAATTTGAGATTTGTGACTCTAATTGGAGTGATTTTTGATAAAGAGATTTGACTTTGTGGATTTAATATCATTCTTTGCAAAAGAATATGGAAGTAATAGGTAGCTTCCTACGATTATGGGTTGAGAATCTGAGATATGATTGGGTCTAAGAAATCAAGTTTGAAATATGGATTTTAGGCCTCGTTTGTTTGGGAATGTATGAAATGATTAATAAGATTTATTTGATTTGATTTGATTATGGAGATTGTGTTTGGGTGAATTGCTTCGGGAGTGCTTATGTTACCCTTGTTAGTGACGTTGGGACTATCCCACTTTTCTTTGACCTCTGTGAATGCAGATCGAGTTAGATCTGTTTTGCGTATCTAAACCAGATGCTTATGTCAAATTTTTTCTTTTTACAGTCTGGCTAGCAGTATGATTTGCTTTTGTTTTGCTCTGTATGTTGGGTCAAGTATTAGAACCCACCATATTTGATATTTGGAAGGGCATTGAGTTTGTACTCTTTGACATTTGATCCCTTGAGCTTTGAGAGTATTATCATCATTGTCTTATGTCTTTATAAGTTCTGGTATGCCCAGATTTGTTCCCTGCTTTGTTGTCATCATTTGACAAGATTGGACTTAGTCTTTCTTCTTTGATTGGAGCATCCTTGCCACGACCCATAGCGAGCCCGTGACCAGCGTACGAGGTGAACCGTCTGTGGGACCCCTGTCCATCTCGCACAAGCCTCAGAGATCAGAACAAATACCCAATCGTTCAGATTATAAAACATTTGTTAAAACATTTAATAATTGAAAACATAGCACAAACAGGAAGCTGAACAGAACAAACATATATCCACTGATATATAAGAGTCAAACTCAAATACGGTACTGTGGCAATACCAGATGCATGAAATGCAGATGCAGACTCTTGAAAGATCCCAAATGATCCATAAAGAATGATAACCTATCACTCTGGATTCAAAATACAGAATTTATGTAAAATTACAGATTGGTCATCGACCAGTGCAAAATTACATTTTAGTCCTCAGGACTTGAAAAATTACAAAATAGTCCTCCGACTACACTAGGATAGCTAATTAACTTTTTCAAGTAGGCATAATCCCCAAAAGAGTATCCGAACTCTTAGAAATCAACAAATTACAAAATTACTCGAATAACACCCTTGCTTACTTGAGTAAGACACCCCTCATCTTACTCGAGTAAGCCATACATGGTCACTTGAGTAAGACAACCCTTCTTTCACTCTAGTAAGCCATAACGGTCACTCGAGTGAGACGAAGCTCCTCTTACTCGAGTAATCAAGGACCTTACTCGAGTAAGACATGATCCAGACGAACCCAAAAATCAAGCAACACGATTTAACCGACCAAATTCAATACCAAACACTCACATTGATTCTAAACAAAGCCCTGAACATGAATTTAGGGTAAAAACCAACAAAGCAACTCGGAATCACCCTAGATCGACCAAAAAGGAAGCTAACCCTATCTCAACCAATGCCTCATCAAATAGGATGATTCAAAACTTGAATCATGTTCCCTTAACCTTAAACAAATCAAAGCTAACAATCCTAAGCATCCATTAACTCAGAATCATCCCGAAAATGCAAACCCAAATGCAAAGTCGGCCTAAAGCATGAATCTGAATATAAAGACATGAAATGGATGAAATAAAGAGATTAGATATGTAATCTTACCTCTATAAATGAGATGGGAACAATTTAGGGCAACAAGAACGCGTTTCACACCGATTTGAGTGAGAGAGAGTTGAAAATGAGGTGAGAGAAATGAAAGAGTCGGGTGGGGGTATTTATAGACCCATGCCCAAAACAGTGCCTTCACTCGAGTGACTGGCCTGTATCACTAGAGTGACACCCTGCTTACGCGAGTAACACATCATGTTACTCGAGTAATACCTTTCCCAGGTGTTCTTCATGTTCATCCAAGAACACAACTTACTCAAGTAACACAGAAGCTTACTCGAGTAATCCACACCTCAGCTCACTTGAGTAACGCACGAATGCTTACTCGAGTAACACCTTTCAGAAACATAAATCCTTAACTCAACACTCGTAACAATCAAGATCGAAATGAAACCAAACGGAAGACTACAGAGAGTCTTACCAGAATCCGACTGAGGTATTACATACTCTCCCTTCAAAAGAAATTCGTCCTCAAATTTTAAAATAAAACAAAAGAAAGCTGAGACCAACCATGGTCTCCAGAGCCAAAATTCAAATCAAAACCTGGCTAATAGCTGCAACACGTTGACGGTGTGTAACCAACACACGGTAAACGCACAAATATGTTGACGCAATGCAAGAATGCAAAGACAAAGGTCAATCAGACAAACCTAAGGATCAACAGAGTTGAACAAATGCGGATATTTGTGCCTCATCTTATCATCGGCCTCCCAAGTGGCATCCTCGACTGAATGATGTCGCCAATTCACCTTCACAGAAGCAATCTCTTTGTTCCGGAGTCTCTTGACTAGATGATCAACGATCCTCATTAGAACCTCATTATATGAAAAATCTAATATGAGCTCAACTAACTGAGGAGCCAAAACGTGCTACAAATCAAAGATATACTTCTTCATGAGCGAAACATGGAATATTGGATGAACTGAAGCAAACTGAGGAGGTAACGCTAACTCATAAGCCACGGCTCCAACTCGGTCGATAATCTCAAAAGGACCAATGTATCTTAGGCTCAACTTTTCATTCTTCCCGAATCTCATAACACCTTTCATAGTGATACCTTCAGGAATACATGGTCACCAACCTCAAACTCCAAATGCTTACGCTTCGGGTCAACACAACTCTTTTGACGACTGTGAACAGTCTTAATCTACTGTTGAATCAATCTAACCTTCTCAGTGGTCTCCAAAATAATATTTGCCCCCAATTGCTCTCTCTTTGGCCTCTGCCCAACATAATAGAGATCTACACTTCCTACTATATAAAGCTTTGTACGACGCCATCTCAATGCTCGAGTGGTACGAATTATTGTACGCAAACTCTACCAATGACAAATGGGAATTCCAACTCCCAGCAAAATCCACTGCACACGCTCTTAACATATCCTCAAGGGTTTGAATCGTCTGCTCGAACTGACCATTAGTCTGTCGATGAAAAGTTGTGCTGAAATCCAAACGAGTACCCAACTTTTCCTACAGCTTACTCCAAAACTGTGACGTAAACTGAGGACCTCTGTCAAAAATTATGGAAAAAGACACACCATGAAGACATACAATCCTCTCGATATATAATCTCGCCAATCGTGCCGCTCCATATGTCGTCTTGACAAGCATAAAATGAGCTGACTTGGTCAATCGATCCATGATGACCTAAATAGAATCATATACAGACGATGTCCTCGGTAATCCAACTACAAAATAGGACTCATGAAGATCTCGATACATCTTAATGTATCTTGGGTGAACTGAATATATAGAACTATGACCTCGATCATAATCTCCTCACGCAACCCACCAGAAGATGGTACGCATAACCTCAACCCAAACCACAAAACTCCTTAATCATTAATGCTGAACCATAGCACCTCGGATGCCTCAACCTTTTCAACCAAACCATGAATCTCAGTATCCTCCTTCTGAGCTTCACAGATCCGATCCAACAAAACAAGTCTCGCCTTAATGTGACCAAGAACTAATCAAGAATCATCAAACTGGAATGCAACTCCACTCCTCATCAAACTCTGCCAATCTGACAATACTGGTCTCCTCTCGACTGCAATGTGAGCCAGACTTCCCATCGAGTTTCTACTTAAAGCATCAACAACAACATTGGCCTTGCCAGAATGATATGATATCGACCAATCATAATCCTTCAACATCTCTAGCCAACGTCTCTGCCTCAGATTCAAATATCGCTGTCCAAAAAAGTACTTTAGACTCTTATGATCTGTAAAGATCTCAAAAGTCTCTCCGTACAAATAGTGTCGCCAAATCTTGAGCTCGGACACTACTGCTGCTAACTCTAAATCATGCGTCGAATAATTTTGCTCATGCATCTCAAGCTGTCTCGATGCATAGGCAATCACCTTGCCATGTTGCATCAATACACACCTTAGGCCAACTCTAAACGTGTTACAATACACAGCAAAACCTCCAGATCTTGATGACAAAACTAACACAGGTGCACTCGTCAAACATCCTTTCAACTTCTTGAAATTGTCCTAACATCTGTCAGACCAAACAAACTTGACTCCTTTCTGAGTCAATCGAGTAATAAGAGCTGCTATTCTCAAAAAATCTTGGATGAACCTCCTGTAGTATCTAGCCAAACCAAGAAAACTGTGAATCTCGGTGGTGGTATTAGGTCTCTCCCAATAGAGTACTGCCTCTCCCAATAGAGTACTGCCTCTACCTTCTTCGGATCAACAATAATCCCATCTTTAGACACCACTTGTCCTAGAAATGTCACTTGATCAAGCCAAAACTCGCACTTCAAGAACTTAGCATAAAGCTAATGTTCTATCAACGCTTGCAAGACTGACCTCAAGCAATCCTCGTGCTTCTCCCTACTCCTGGAGTATATCAAAATGTTGTCGATGAAGATAATCATAAATCGATCTAGATACAGTCTGAAAATCCTATTCATCAAATCCATAAATGCCACAAGAGCATTCGTCAAACCAAATGACATCACCAAAAATCATAGTGTCCGTATCTAGTCCGAAATGCAGTCTTCGGAATGTCATCACCTCAAATCCTCAACTGATGATATCCCGACCTCAAATCAATCTTAGAAAGACATTGTGCACCTGCAACTGGTCAAACAAATCATCTATCATCAGAAGCGGATATCGATTCTTCACTGTTATCTTGTTCAGCTTACGGTAATCAATGTACATGCGAAAGCTACCATCCTTCTTCTTTACAAATAAGACGGTGCTCTCCAAGGTGAGACGCTCGGCTGGACAAATCCATTGTCCAATAAATCTCTCAGCTGAGTCTCCAACTCCTTCAGCTCTACTGGTGCCATCCGATACGGTGGAATCAATATCAGATCAGTGCCCAGCTGAACCTTAATAGCAAACTCAATCTTGTGCCCTGGCAGAAGTCTTGGAAGCTCATCAGGAAACACATCAGAAAACTCCCGCACCACTGGCAACTATTCCAGTCTCAACTCTGAACTCTACGGCTCTACGAGCATGAAAGCCAAATACACTTTGCACTCTCGGTGAATCATCTTCTCAGCTCTAACCTCTGATACATAGCCTCGAACCACACTGTCTCGCTCACCCTGATAAAAGAACTTCGCCTGACCAGGTGGTCGAATATATACCCTATTGGCAAAATAATCCAAGGTAACGTGCCAAGTCAAAAGCTAATTCATATCGAGTATCACATCAAACTCTCCCATATTTAATATGGTAAGATCGACAGTCAACTCGTGCCCCTCAAAGGCAATCACACAACTCCGAACCTTGGAATCAATCACAATCTTGGAACCCAAAAGTGACAAAACTTCTAACAACCTGACTAGTGGTTGTACCACTAACTCAGCATGCTCAACAAAATATGACGTGATGAATGAATGAGATGCTCCAGAATCAAATAAAACATAAGCATGATAACCAAATATGGATAGCGTACCAGTAACTGTAGCGTTGGAGGTCTGAGCCTTCTCGCGAGTCAAATTATACACTTTGGCCTGCTCCCCTGCAACAGAACTACTTTGACCAATCTGCCCTTAGCCTGAACCATGCCTAAATTATCTACAGCTCCCTGAAGCTATCACGCCTCTGCCAGACCCTCTGCCAACTCCAGTGCTAGCAGTAACTGCACCTCCGACCACTAACTGTACCATCTATGATCAAGAACTATACTTCACCGAACACTCAGCCACCTTGTCTCCCGACTGTCTGTAATGAAAACAAAGGCATGTCGCCTTTGTACAAAATCCTGGGTGTCTCTTCCTACTTGTCTCACAAGACGGATGTGGACCCCCAAAACCATGTCCCTCAGCACGCCTAGTTGACAGTACCACACTCACAATCTAAGAGCCCTGACTCTGTCTCTGGCCTCTAAAGGAATGTTTGTGCCTCTGTTCAGGCTAACTACTCTAACCTCAGCCCTGCTATCCTCCAAATGTAACACCCACACCTATATATCATATATTTACATAACTCGGTAACATATAACAGCATTTGCATATATAACAACGAGATTACAGCAAGTACAAGTTACCAACACAAATATGACTGAACTATCAAAATTCGTCAAAATGTAATATATAACATATAATACAAGTCAAGTCTAGCAGACTTGGTACAAAACTTGATGAGCTGTTAGGATCTCATCCTCTAACACCCTATATGCACATGTGTGATGGAGAGAGAGAGTGATCG
>CAODLS010662322.1:0-12472 GCA_948243855.1 Flueggea neowawraea | reverse complement strand
GTCGAAGTAGCCATTGGTATACCAATGATATATGTACTATGAAATCCCAACTACCAGGGGTGTCTGTAGCCACGTGTTCTGATCCAACATGTGAATTGTTATGATAGTGGCTGAGTCCACATCACCCATGTTATATGGTGCAACGAGCACACCAATGATTATGGTCCCTCATCAAAGGGGTTTCTACGCATGTATATGAAGGTCAAGTTGGACCTTGAAAGTGCTTAACATCAGCTGTACATGTTGTAGGGTACAATGTGCATTGGAGGTTGTTCTGTGCGCGTTGACAACATTTGGGATGCAAGTCGAGAACAAGTGAAATCATCTACGTGCATTGGACAGGGAATTTGAACAATGTCTGATATAGGCAGTGATGTGTCTATGCATGTCTGCGTGCGTTGGAAGGTAAAACGCACGTTGTTCTTTATCTGGGTCTAGTCCGTGAGCGAGAGAGATGGTTTGTGTGCATTGCAGGAGATAGCACACACATTGATTCTAGATCTGGGAAATTTGGGAAGGCATCAGGTCTACCATCTACACACGTTGAAGCCTCTTCTACGCATGCAGACCTTGTTCAACGTGCGTAGAAATAGGTAGAACGCGTGTAGATGAGGGTTATCTGGACGGGTTAAGTGGGATGCCACGTATCAGACCTGTGGGTTTATAAATACGCCTACCTACCCTTTCTCCGGCCATAACTCGTCTTAAATACTGAAATCACTCTCTCCAACTGCTCCCTTTGCTCTCCATCTCTTCCAAGTGATTGCATTTCGGTTTGAAGGTAAGAATCACTCAATAATCCTCTCTTTTTGTCATTTTCTGCTGCATATTGTTAATCTAGGGTTTTGAATGGATTTTGAAGTTTTGAAGTGTTTTAGAGCTAAGGTTTCCGGTTTGATGAATTTCTGTTAGGCTTGGAGTGTTTTTATGATGCATTTCGTTGAGCAGGAGTTAGAACTACCCATATTTGAGTTTGGTTTGGAGATTTGATGGTTTTTGTTCATGGGTCATGGAAAATCTGAAAATTGATGGGGTGAACCTTGGTGATTTTGGTTTGTTGGTGGCTAGGAATTAAGAAAATGTGGGTGTTTGAATCCTTTTGATGTTGAGTGAAGTGTGTTGTAGTGTTGAGGGATTTAGGTTGCATTGCATTTGCGTGTCATGCTTTATGGTATTTCTATAGTGCTGCATATTGATAAATTGCTGGTTATGTTTGTAAAACTCCTTGTGGTTGCCAGCACGAGTAGCTACCCACCAGTGGAGTTTGACTGGTGATCTCTACTTGGACTCTTAGATGAGAGAATAGTAGCTTCAGGCACATAGGTTGTGTCCTTTGAAAATTATTATGCTTTTGGTGTGTTGACTTATATATGAAATTTAACTTAATAATGGTTTGATTATTTAATAATTTGGCTTATGTGATTATAAATATTAGAATTTTGTTTGATATATATATAATTTGGATTAGGGACACCTAGCTACAAGGTAGCATAGCCTTCGGTATACTAATGCCTTGTCAAGGCCCAGTTACCAGGGTAATATGGTAGTCGTGCGTCTGGCCAGACCACGTGCTCTGTTTGATCTGATGGGTGACTCTGTCCCCTTCTGTTATCTATCTATTCTGGTCCCTATTCACCTCTGTTATATACTCTGTATATGTATATTTTATATTCTGTCTGTTGCATGTTATTTGCTCTGGTTGTGAAGGATTTCAGAAATGGTTTTTATAAGAATATTATACGTAAAGTGTATATGTATGTATACGAACCTATTGCATGCGGTATTTTTGAACGATTTCAAACCAAACTCTGTGACGCACGTATGAGGTGATCTGGAGTGTTATTCCTCACTGAGTTTTACTCACCCTTTAATATTTTCAGGTTGATTTTGGCTCTGCGACTATTTGGCTTCCCACCTCAGTGAGGCGTCCGTATTATTAGTGAGTGGCGCCCTTTTGATCGGGCTTTCCTCCTCTGTTTAGAGTTCCACACTGATACATTGTTGGGTTGTTGGGTTTCCGCATTTTTGTATTTTGGGATGTTTATTTATCTATAGTCGTCTGTTATGTTTTTATACACTTATACGATATTTTGTTACATTTTTATATATGAGTTATGCTTTTATGTAAATGGTTTTATATTTTCTTCATAAAATTGGTTAATAATGAATGAATGGGTAATTGTTTGTATCTATGAGGCTTATGCAAAATGGGTCGGGCTCCCATAGCCGGTCCACGCCGCACGCTGGTCATGGCCCAATTTTGGGTTATGACAATCAAACTTGCTGCATTTTTACTGGATGGCCAAGTAGCTGTGTGGTGGAAAAGTTACATGACACGAGCATGTACCAATTGAGCCGAGTTCAAAAATGAACTCATTATGTATGTCCTTCCCTAGAGTATCAAGGACAAGAAGGCATACGAGTTTAGTGAGTTTCATTAGGAACCTGGCATATCAGTTATC
This sequence comes from Flueggea neowawraea, assembly GCA_948243855.1. NCBI lineage: Eukaryota > Viridiplantae > Streptophyta > Magnoliopsida > Malpighiales > Phyllanthaceae > Flueggea > Flueggea neowawraea. Next base: position 10,010 of record CAODLS010662322.1, on the reverse strand, counting down.
GAGTATGAGGAGAAATTTAAGGGACTCAGTAGATATGCTCTAGAAGATTTCAAAGGTGAGGAGGCATTGTCCAAAAAGTTCCAGAAGGGTTTGTTAAGCCAATATGGCAAAGTGGTGGTAAGCCATAGTATGACCACTATGAGAAAGATGGTTGAATCTTCTATGGCTATAATGTATATGGAGGAGATGCACCCTCATGAGCCTGGTAAGAGGGCAATGACTGAGGATACCTCTAGAGGTCAGTAGGGTCATAGTCAGGGTAGTCAATTTGAGTCGATGCACATACATATGATAGGAGGCCAGAGGCAGAGTCAAAGCTCAAAGCTATAATGTGGCACAACTAATTAGACATTCTGAAGGTCAGAGTGGAGGTCAGAGTTCTAGGAGCATCCCTTCACCTTGTGATACTTGTGGGAAGTGGCACTCTGTGACTTGTACTAGGGTGACAGAAAACTGTTTCTACTATCGATAGCTAGGGCACAGAATAATGGAGTGTCCTTTGAAGCTGGGTACAGGGACTCAAACTAGGCAGTCTACAGTAGGAGGTTCAGGTACTGCTAATACCAGCGCTGGTAGAGGAGTCAGTAGCCATGGGCCGTGGTTAGGCCATGCAAAGTGCTCCTACTGGAGGACAGGCTTGGGTGCATCATTTGACACGATAAGAGCACATGCTTCTAATGTTACGGTGATTGGTATGTTGTTTATATTTGGAACTTCTGCTTACATATTACTTGATTTTGATGCATCGCATTCATTTGTTACATCATATTTTGTTGAGCATGATGAGTTGGTAGTGCATCCTTTGGGTAAATTGTTAGAGGTTTCATCACCTTTGGCTGGTAAGATCTTAGTTGATTCTAAAGTCCAAGATTGCATGATTGCCTTTGATGGACACTAGTTGACCGCTAATCTTACAATATTAGACATTGGGGAATTTGATGTGATATTCGGTATGGATTGGGTTTCAACTTGACAAGCTACCTTGGATTGTTTCACAAAGAGAGTATGTTTTCGACCACCAGGTCAAGGTGAGTTCCATTATCAGGGTGTGAGAGACAATGTTGTTCAAGGATATGTGTAAGCTATTAAAGCAGAAAAGATGATCCGTTGAGGATGTCAGGCGTATTTGGCCTTCGTAGTGACTGAATTCGAGAAATCTAAATTGAATGTGGAAGACGTACCAGTAGTACAATAATTTCCTGATGTGTTTCCTGAAGATTTACCAGGACTTCCACCTAACTGGGAGATTGAATTTTCTATAGAAGTACAACCAGATGTTGATCCTATATCGATTCCACTATATCGAATAGCCCTAACAGAGTTGAATGAGTTGGAGACTCAGTTGAGAGAATTGTTAGATAAGGGTTTTATCCACCAAGCATCTCACCTTGGGGAGCTCCGATGTTATTTGTTAAAAAGAAAGACGGAAGCCTTAGAATGTGTATCGATTATCGTCAGCTTAATAAAGTGACAGTGAAGAATCAATATCATCTTCCAAGGATAAATGATATGTTTGATTAGTTGTAGGGTGCATAATGGTTTTTAAGATCGATTTGAGATTGGGTTACCATCAGTTAGGAATCAGAAGAGAGGACATTCCAAAGACAACTTTTTGGACTTGGTATGGTCATTACGAGTTCTTAGTAATGTCGTTCGGTTTGACTAATGCACCAACGACATTTATGGATTTAATAAACAGAGTATTCAGACCGTATCTAGATCGGTTTGTTATTGTCTTCATCAATGACATTTTGATATAATCAAAAAAAGGGATGAGCATGAGGATCATTTGAGGTTGATTTTATAGACTTTGAGAGAACATCAGCTTTATGCTAATTTTTTAAAGTACGAGTTCAGGCTCGAACAAGTGCCATTTCTGGGATAGTGGTGTCTAGAGATGGCATCATGGTTGATCCGAAGAATGTAGAAGCAGTACTTCAGTAAGAGAGGCCTAAGACTATTACAAAAATTTGAAATTTTTTGGGGATGGTCAGGTACTACAGGAGATTTATCTAGGATTTTTCTAGGATTGTAGCTCCTATGACTCGGTTAACTCAAAAAGAAGTTAAGTTTGTTTGGTCTAACAGATGTGAGAAGAGTTTTCAGAAATTGAAGGAGTGTTTAATGAATGCACCAGTTAGGTTCTAGAGGTTTTGTGGTACATTGTGATGCATCCAAAGTTAGCTTAGGTTGTGTATTAATGTGATATGGTAGAACGATTGCCTATGCATCAAGAGAACTTAAGAGTCATGAGAAAAATTATTCGACACATGATCTTAAGTTAGCAGCGGTAGTGTTTGCACTCAAGATTTGGAGACATTATCTGTATGGTGAGACCTCCGAAATCTTTACCAATCATAAGAATTTAAAGTATATTTTTGAGCAACAAGATTTGAATTTGAAGTAGAGATGTTAATTGGAATTGCTAATGGATTATGATTGCACCATATCATATCATACTAGCAAGGCCAACGTTGTTGCCAATTCCTTGAGTAGGAAGTCAATGTGTAGTTTAGCCTATATTTAAATTGAGAGACGCCCTGTAGTGTTGGAATGGCAGAGATTATTAGAAGATGATATTGAATTACATGTTGGTGACTTAGGGATATTGTTTGGTCACATTGAGGCGAGACCAATTTTGTTAGATCGGATTCAAGAGGTTCAAAAGGAAAATACTGAGATTCTTAATTTGATTGAAAAGTTTAAGACATCTGGTGTACCTGGATTCAATATTGATCATTCTGGAATTCTCTGGTTCGGGTCAAGGTTGTGCATACCATCTTTAGATGGTTTACATGAGGAGATTATAACCGAAGCTCACAACTCTGCATATTTTATACATCTAGGTTATATTAAGATGTATCAAAATCTCCAAGAATCATATTGATGGCCAGATATGAAGAAGGATATTAGTGAGTTTGTTAACTGGTGTTTGATCTGTTAACAGGATAAATTTGAACATCAACACCCTTCTAGTTTGTTATAACAGATGCCACTCCTAGAGTGGAAATGGGATCTTATCATGGTGGATTTTGTAGTTGGCTTACCAAATACGTCTTTTGGATATGATTCCATTTGGGTCATTGTTGATTGATTGACCAAATCTGCACATTTTCTCCCTGTCAAGACAACATATAGAGTAGCATGATTAGCAAAGTTGTATATTGATAGAATTGTGTCTTTACATGTTGTACCAGTTTCCATAGTATCTGACAGAGGACCTCAATTTACTTCATAATTTAGCGTAAACTGCATAAAGAGTTGGGTACTTGACTAGATTTCAGTATTGCTTTCCATCCGTAGACTGATGGACAATTGGAGTGTACAATTCAGACTTTGAAATATAAGTGGAGAGCGTGCCCTTTGGATTTTCTAGGAGTTGGGATTTCCATTGCCTCTAGTAGAGTTTGCATATAATAACTCGTACCATTCGAGTATCGATATGGCACCATATGAGGCACTATATGGTAGAAAATGTAGATCTTCTTTATGTTGTGTCGGGGCCCGTGAAAGAGAACCATTAGGGCCAGATCTTATTTTGGAGACTATGGAAAAAGTCGAGTTAATATAGCAAAGAGTTTAGACGACATATAGTTGTCAGAAGAGTTACGCTGATCCAAAGCGTAAAAATTTGGAGTTTTCAGTTGGAAGCCATGTATTTCTTAAAGTATCACCTATCAGAGGTGTTATGAGATTTAGGAAGAAAGGTAAGTTGAGCCCGAGATAAATTGGTCCGTTTGAGATTATCGGTCGTGTCGGAGCTATTGCTTATGAATTGCCATTACCACCTCAATTTGCTTCAGTACATTCGGTGTTTCATATTTTGCTTCTAGGGAAGTATATCTCTGATCCATCACATGTTATGGCACTTCAGTTGGTTGAGATTAAGCCTGACTTGTCTTACGACGAGACTTCAGTAATTGTTGATCAATAAGTCAAGAGACTCTGAAATAAGGAAATAATATTAGTAAAAGTGATCTGCAAGCATCATTTAGTTGAGGACGCCACTTGGGACGCCGAAGATGAGATGCGGCATAGATATCCACACCTGTTTGATTCTGTTAATTCTTAGGTCAATATCTTTTTCTTTCTATTTATCCATTTCTACATTTTTTGTTATATGTTGCATATTTGAGTTCGAGTGTATTAGAATGTTAGAAAGATTTTAGTTTGCCTTTCTACGATTAGTATCTGGGATTCTAGATTAGATTTGATTGGGTTTAGCTTTGATCTAGTTCGTATGGAAATTCAAGGATGAATTTCTTTTGAGGGAGGAGTATGTAAGGACATATTCATTTTAGTCGAGCCATTGAAGGATTTTTATGAGTTTTCTTGAAAGAATACATGGTAGTCGAGTGTAAGAGGTGTTAAGAGTAAGGTTACTCGAGTAAGTGAAGAATTGACCATTAACCATGAAGCCTAGCTCACTCGAGCAAGCATGAATGGTTACTCGAGTGAGAAAAAGGTTGGATTACTCGAGTGGCACAAGCTGTTACTTAAGTAACCAAAGTGCAATTCTCATACTGAAGAGTGCCTTACTCGAGTAAGCATATTGGCTTACTCGAGTAATCCATGTTTCCAGGCAAATGGTGTTGTCAATTAATTGCGTATAAACTGACTCTTTTGATGGGTCTTCTCATTTTTTGCCCTCAGAGCATTCCCTAAACACCAAGATACATTTTCCCTCCATTTCCTTTGCTTATTCATCCACCTTTTGATGGATTTGAGGTAAGAATCATCCCTCCTATTTGGTTTCTTTGTTGTTAGTTCACATGGCATATTTAGAGTTTGATTTTGATGTTGTTACTGATTTTTGTAGGACGATTAATGAGTTTGAGGTTTTGATTATAGATGGAACGATTGAATGATATGGAATTGAGTGGATTACATAGGTTGTTGTGGGGTTGGATGAATCTAAGTTGTTTTATGTGATTTTCAACCTAGAGGATATTTTACTCAAGTAAGCAACATGGCTCACTCGAGTAAGCCGACAACACACATTACTCGAGTAAGCATATTGGACTTACTTAAGTAAGCCATATGCTAAGGGGACTAAAAGGGTAATTTTCATATTTTGAGGACTAATATTCATATTTAATGTATTTTGGGGACTAGAGTGTAATTTTACAAAAAATGAGGAATTAGATTGTAATTTTACGTAGATTTCAATTTTTGAAACGAGAGCGATATATGTTTGATCGAAATAGGTTTTCGGCATCGAGCAAGTATTTGCATTTACACTTGCATTTTATACATTTTGTACTACCACAATACCAGTATCATATTTTGATTCATCTGATTTATGTTTTTTTTAGCTTATTGTACATACTAGCCCCCCATCAGTGGTGTGTGATTGGTCTATCTTTGTACTCCAGGTGAGTGTGGTGGCAGCTTTAGACACTTAGGCCGTGTCTTTTGAAATTCTATTGTTTTTTGTTGTGCCAGAATATTATTTGTAAATTGATTAATTAACAATTTGGCTGATTTAAAATCGGTTATATGATAAACTGGTTTTCTGTATTTTTTAAATTGTTATATATCAGTTTTTTGGTTTCATACTCTGATATGTCAGTTTGTCTATTATGGATTATATATATATTTTATATATTCTGGTATGGGACGCCAACTACGGGGTACGTAGCCTTTGGTATACCAATGTTCTTAGAGGACCCTCGTTACTGGGGTAATATGGTAGCCGTGTGTTTGGCCGGATACACTTATTTTAGTGACACAGACACTCCTGTATCCGAACTTATTACGGATCCTGTTATTTAATGGCATAGCCATTCTTGTATCTTGTCCCATTATCCGCTCTTATTATATATATATATATATTTTGATAACAATATTGTCTGATCATATGTTGTCTGCTTTGTATGTAAACATTTTGCAAATGTTTTTTTAAACACTATTATTAGTAGAATGTGTATTAGATTATATCTATATGTTTGCAGTATTTTTGGACTATTTTCAAAATAGACTTTGTGATGCACGTATGAAGTGATCTAGAGTGACGTTCCTCACTGAGATTTATCTCACACCCCTCCCTTAATATTTTTCAGGTATATACTTTTGGCATTCAATGACTATTCAAGTTTGGTGTTCGACGCTTAGTGAGGCATTCCTTTTGGCAGTGAGTGCCCTTTTGGTAGGGCTTTGTATACTTCTACGTTAGAGTTCCACACTGGATTGTTGTTGGGTATTGGGTTGCATTTTTGTATTTTGCTTTACCCTTATATACTCGTTTGTTGTTTTGATTATATTTTGACATATTGCTATTTTGTTATATTTTCATATTTATATCTATACATTTATATATTTTGTATATACGTACAAATTTATGTTTAAACTTGTATTTGCTAAACTATTATATAAATGATTTTAAGTGAATAAATTGGGTAGAATATCTGATTCTCCGAGGCATGTGCGAAGTGGGCTTACGGCTCAGCTCACCTCGTACACCGGTCATGGTCCGTTTTTCGGGTCGTGACATTAGCCAATTTAAGTTATTAGGTTAATAGTGAGTAAACCAAAATACTTTCATATTCGTAATATTTCTAAATGTAACAAAGTATAGCCATCATTCCAAAATAAATAAGAAAATATTGTTAAGTAAATTCAATTAAGAAAATGATAATTTGCGCCCATTAACCCACTAGTATCTCGGTATAGAGCTCCAACACAAAAAGGACATAAAGCCCAAACAAAATGGAACTCACAAGCTGGATTAAATGCCTCAGTGAGTAGGGAAATCAGATGGATGTTATTACTCAAAAAAACCTAAAATGTTAAAGCCACAAAAGGGGGTGAGATATATCACAATCTCCAATTATGCCACAAAGCTTCGAAAAGTTTGTGTCCTTGCCTATTAATGGTGTCAATTTTTCTTAACTGAAAACATGAAAATACCAATATACCCTCATCTTTTTTTTCTCTCACTCTCTTTGTCTTTCTCGCTCACATCGCCTCTCTCTCTCTCTCCGCCTTTCATCCTTCTTCTCCTCTCAAATTCCCTTCTTTGAAATTGAATCTTGAAACATGCTTTCTTTTCCTACAAGAAGGCGTGTTGGTAACAGCAATCGAAACTGAAGTAACCAAGATAGCCGCTTCAACAAATTGAAAAAAATCCTAGCCTCTTGCTATTGAGTCTACTAGGAGCAATTTATTACTATTTTAAACCCATTTAGGGATCTTCTTGAAAGTAAGTCGGGAGGAGAAGATAGATCATTGTTAAGAATCCAGAGAGAACAAAGCAACAAGTCGTGCGAGAAAATGGAAGTTATAAAAGACTGGAAAGGAGTTGGTGCTCAAGCTTCTAGAAAAAGCAGAGGTGAAAGGTTCAATGATGAAGAATGAGGAGCGCGAAGGAATTTTGGTCTCGTTCTCTCATCTCTCTCACTGTTGTAATTTTCTTTCGTTTATCGATTTCCTAAGAGATTTTCTTTTGCAAGAGGAACAATTAAGCAAAATTTTTGGCTTGGGATTTCAGTGATGGTGGTTATGGGTTTTTGATTTTGGTGATGGGAATATAAATTGATTTTGGTGAAGCTTTAGCTTTCTGAGTTTGAAGCTTTGGGTTTTAAGAGTTTGTTGCTTTGAATTTTAGGTCTTGCTTTGGTTTTAGATTGGGAAGTAAGAGGAGTTTGTTTAATGTTAGTGAACAGGAAATAATATATATATAACACCTTGTTCAATTTTCGATTAGGTTCCCGATTGCCAAGGTGATGATTTGGGTGTTCGGATCTTTGTGCGAAACCAAAAGGGTTATTAAAGTTGAGATTTTACATAAGTTTAGATGTAAATAAGCTTCAGAAATGATGAAACTTATGTACCTAAGTTGGAATTGCATCTAAAGTATGCAGATAAGGGTGTTACATACGCTAAAGGTGAGTTATGTACATTAGCTTTAAGGTTGCATACGTTAGGTGGGTGAAAATTGAAACAGAAGCTACTAGAAGCTATTAGAAGTGTGTTAAGCACGTAACCATTTAAGCACACAAATAAAGTGTAACATACGTAAAATTTGGTGTTAACGTACGTTAGACCCTATTACTTAGTAAAACGGTGAGTTTTTGTGAGAGGGCTTATATATAACCCCTCACACCCTTTGGCAAGCCATTTCTCATTCCAAACACACTCTTTCTCTTTAGAACTCTCTCTTAAACCTCTCTTCCTCTCTTTTTTGTTCTTCCTTCAATCTATCCAAGATTTGTGAGATTGTTCTTCTGTTCTCATTTTGTTGTCATCCCATGTAGTGTAAGACTCTACAACATGCATGCATAAGTGTTACACCTGTACCCATCTGAAACATTTAAGTAAAACACCCCTCCATACCCATTTTGGTAGAAAATTCATGTACGAGAGTGATCTAGAACATGCATAAAAGCAAATGGACTAGTACATGCATGCATGCAAAGAATATCGTCCTGCATGTTGAATGTGGTGTTAGATTAGGAGGAATTTGATGTATTTGGGTTAGAAACTTGCTGATTTTGATTGAATAAGTAAAGAAAATGATGGATTTGGTAAGGAATGTAACCATTGAAGTGTTCTTAAGTTGCATGCATGGATTAATGCTTATTCTGGAAGATGAAACTAAGGACTTTGATGATGTCTTGTATAGTACATTAATGGGTTATGCTCTAAAATGTAATCTTAATAATTTGGATGATTGGGAATAAAATTGTATGTTAGTGACTCGGTTCGAACGAATGTAGGAGTTTTTTGATAAAATTCCCATAAAAGAGACTAAAAATGTAGAATTCTTATAATTTGAGTTCTGAAATGTAAATGTAAGATAATTAGAGGGCTGAGAGGTAGTTTCTAGAAAGTTGAGAGACTGCATTGTAAAATGGCAAGATCTTAGGACTAAACTATAAATTGTACAAACTTTAGGGACTAGAACTATTATTTTACGATACATTAAAACATCGAAAAGAGAGTTAGATACTTGATCGAAATAGAATTTCAACATCATTGGGAGGTTGAGAAACTCCATTCGCATTTCATACATACATTTATTACCACAGTTATTGTGCCTGATGTAGATATGTTTGATTTCAGTTTTGTGTGATTGTCGATGTGACCAGCCATCTATTAGCGGTATGTGACTACATCTTTTGGTTCTACATTTAGGGCTTACTTGGTTCAACTTCCCATGAAGTAATTTCCTAGAAAGTTACTACTTAAGAATTTACTTCTTGGAAAGTATATATGAATTATGTTTAGTTGGAAAAACAACTTCCTAAGAAGTTTGATATTCTGTGTTTGGTTGGCAATCACACTTTTTGAGAAATTTTAATATAAATATCTATAATCCCTTGTTATCAAACTCTATAAAAATAATAATAATAAATAATATATCGAATAATATCCTTATTATTATTAAATTAATAATATGAGAGAAACCAAATAAAAAATATTTATTTTTATTATATAAAATATATTTCCCATAAGAAATAAAACTATACTTAATAGTTCATACAATTCTATAATAAAGACAATTTTTAAAAAAAATTGACAAAAATCATTTTTAATTAAATAAATATTTTATATGTAATATAATTTGAAAATCTCAAAAATATAAAATATTTTTTGTAACTTCTATAAAAATTGATCTATATAAAATAATAAAAAAATTATTTATAAAATGATTTATAAATTTTAGAAGCAAATAGAAATCTATAAGTAAATTGTATTTTGATGATATATTCGTAAATATGCATTGTTGGCATTAAGGAAGTTGGACTTCCTGAAGAGGGTCAGGAACTTACTTGCCGAGATCAAGGGGAAGTCAAGCAGTTGACTTCATAGGAAGCTTAACTTCCTTTATTCAATCAAACAAAGGAAGTTCTCAACTTCCTAGGAAGTTGTACTTCCTTTACTTTCTGACCCCCAACCAAGTAAGCCCTTAAGTGCATTGGATGTATACTAAATACATAGACTATGTTTTTAGATATTTATATGGTTTTTGATGTGTTGGACTTTGCATATAATCCAGACTAGTCAAA
>CAODLS010662299.1:0-19488 GCA_948243855.1 Flueggea neowawraea | reverse complement strand
AGGACCACGTCCTTGCCGCTAGGCTACCCCGGGGGGTGAGCAACTCCATATTTGTGGTTTGACACAATTGAAAAGAAAATCCATTCCAGCCTTTTGCATTTTTACGATTGGACGCATTGCAAAATCAATTTTGCTCAATCTTTCATGCATTTTCTCGTATGTAATTGACATACAAATTGCATTGCAGGTTGTTGGTGAGGAGAGCTCCAAGGGCATTTCCGATTTGTCTTTCGCCATATTTTTGGCAAGACCGAGTAAGTGTTTATTAGTCATCTCCAAAATCAGTAGACAGGTCCTTCATCACTTTTGGCAGTGTACTTCTAGGAATTGTTGATCTTGAGGAGCGAGAGCTTCTATCATGATCTATTATTGAAAGCTTGATATAGTTGTTCTAGACTCTCAAACTGCAATTCTGTAGTCAGTAATGCTCATGTATAGATGGACTGGTATAAGTATTGGGTTATACTTTGATTTCAGATAATTTTTGTAATGTTTATGTCATGTATAATAATATTTGATATGTAAATAGTATAACACAATTATGATACATTTAACACAAATTGACACCCGTAACTGTTATGTTTCTATAACTTTGGCATCTTCAACTAGCTTGGAAATATTTTTGTTTTGAGTAATCAATGGAGTTAATTAAATATTTTTGAAAATTAATTTTCTAGATTGTTGTAAAAGCGTGATTCTCTAATCAATGAGGTGGATAGTCTTGATTCCATGTTTGATTTTAAACCACTGGAACATTCATTTGAACAGTTCATTGGCTTGTTACCAAGTAGCGTTACTTGTTTCCAAGCGAAGCACTCGAAACATAAGTGTTGATGAACACCTCAGATTCTGCCGTACATTTCCAACTTGCTTCCCACTATACACCCCAAGGAAGTGTTGATCACGATTTGATCCTCATAACAATTGTGAGAACAGAGATAGAGAAGAATCAGAGATAGACCACATCCTCGCATTTTAAGAATCAACATTACCTTCCATATCAGTCAAGTCATCTCTGGGGACAAAAATCCAGTATGGTGGTGTTAGTTGTCGAAAAAAATAAGGAATATCAATCTAGCATCTAATTCCACAATTCACAATCCGTCTCTGCTAGTCTGTACAAACTCGTCAAGTGAGAAACAAACGAGGCTTCCTTTAATTTGCGGTTGACGCATTCTAGTGAACTTCATCATACATACCCGTCTCCTCATTAAACGAGTACCTACGCAACAAACAAACAGAGAGAAGGATTACTTGACAGCAATGCTAACTAGAATACGCGTTCACAGCATCTGATAACTACAATAGATTTGCCCGTTTGTCAGAATTCCTTGCAGCTACATAATTTATTGAAGTAAATAAACAACACGATGGAGAAAATCTAGTTGTGATCGTGACCTTTCCCAAAACCGTTTTATGCTTTTGCAGAAATTAATTGTAAATATGAAGTATAACTGAAAGATGGTTAATCTATATCTTACAATACATAGAACTAAAAGAAATAAATTAACCGACAATTTTAATAAAGAAAATAGTAAGTGGAAATTACAAGAACGATTTAGACAAAGAGATGCAAAGTTCAGTACCATAGCCCTGATGATGCCTGACAATACAGTCCTGTATTTGGATCATAATAATAGCCCAAACTGCTACTGTAGTAATACCTGTAGAATTGATGAAGAGGAACATTCAAAATTTTAACAGTCATATTGTGTTCACAGTACAGACCAGAATGATTCTTACAGATTTTCATCTGCAGTGATATATAACAAAAGCTACTATTTCCAAATACAGAATACCATGAAAAATATAAGTAAACAAGAAGGAAAAGAAGATGATGATCAAAGTTGCATGAAGATTTAATGTAAATTATTGACTTAACAAAATAAGAGATAAAGAGAGTTGGGGAGAGAGTGAGAAGAATTACCCAGAACTCTCATCATACACATAATCATTCGACAAAGTTCCACCTGCAAAGCAAATCAATACAAGACATAAGATTAAACCAGCAAGTAAGGACCACATTACAACTTTTCCTATTTGAAGCAAGCAATTACTACCTGGAGAATTGCCATCGCAAAACATAATTTTCTACATCCATATAATTACAATTGTTCCATCCGTAAAATTTGAAAGCCCATAAAGAGAATGCCAGCTTACTCTCAGAAGCAGTGATTGTTCTGTCTGACAACAGTTGACCAACACCATCAATATTAGAGCTGGAAATCACATCTTTACTGTTACTGGACGGATTATTGACAGCATTGCCATCATCATCATCCGCAAACATGTCATATTCATCGGCACCCTTGTTCGAGATGTCCACAGTAGATAAATTTGGATTTGCAGCATCCACATTAGCGTTAGAAAGTACGGACGAGCCAGCTTCAAGATTTGTTACGCTTGGGTACAAATCATTGTCTGTGTTCTTCCCCCTGGCTCGAGCCAATCTTTCATATCCTTCTGAAGAAGATGCAATAGAAACAGTGAATAAGTGCTGGTAAGAAACAATCATGAAATGTGAAGGTCATACAAACATTATCAAATAAAATGCTTCATATATGTCGCAAACAAAATGAGTGCAGGAAGAAAAACAACTACACATGACACCAATCCATTTCCTAATTCTTCCCTCAAAACATAAGAATTGGAAACAGAACATCTAGCAGTAAAAAGATGTGCAGGAATCCCTAACACCAAAATCACACCAACCTGCCTCACGAAGGAAGACTTCTTGCTTCTCCTGATAGACATCTACGTTGCAAATACAAAAAAAATTATTAAGTAATAGAACATTGGCAAACATGGAACAAAACAACAAAGCAAAAGACAATCAAAACATAAATTGATAATGATTGAATAATTTGCATCAATGTTCAAGAAAACGTTGCTTTCCATCAAAAATAGTAGGGAAAAGTACTATACTTAACTGTATTCACCATTATCCAACAGCTTGTTGGCATCTTCAGTCAGTTGGTCAAACAATCGCTGTGTTTCAGCTGACATCTTTTCCTTTTTCTTATCCGAGCTTCCTTTTAACCTTCTCAACGCTTGTAAAACCTGTTGGGCAACCGAAATTAAATTTCTACCACCCAAGTTTTAACAGAACCAACACATATCAATCAACACATGCAAAATCTAAACTAAAGGACTAGATAAATGAAATAAATAGAGAAGGAAAATTGACAAAAAATGTACACTGGTTTGGGAACAAAGACATAATTTACTTGATCTCTCCTCAAGCAAGTTGAGATTGTAAGTCTATCTTCTGCTCAAAGAAATAGATATAGATATTAAATAAAGAATTTATTACCACATCTCTGGTCTGGTATAGGTACTTATTTCATAACAAAGAACTATCATCAGAACAATTGTCATATTATAATTTTACTATGTTCTTGAAGATGATCAAAACACACCATAAACAATTTCTAAAAAAAAAAACAAAAAAGCTCAGACACACAAGCTTTACAAGATTAAAAATTAAAATTAAAAATAAAGATTCACAAAATTAAAACCTAGAATATATATGTCTTACTTTTCTCTCCTAAACAGAACAAATGGATGCAGAATTTAACAGTGAACCGAATGAAAGAGAATAAACAACTTAGCTAACTAATTTCCAGCATAAATATTTTTATTCAACGAAAGAATCTATGCATTAATACAGCAACGAAATTTACCGTCTCTCCTGGTTCTAATAAGTTGGCAATTCGCCTCTTTATTACTCCAATATCTTCAGAAGAAAGCTCATGGTCATCATCATCGCTGTCATCTTTATTAGCTGTTGCTGTAGAGCTTTTCCCAGCATATCTTGGATCAACCTCAACACTATCAAGCCAAGCATCCTGTAAGAATCCAAACAAAAATAAACAAATTTGGTACTACATCTGATAGACCAATGCAACTCATGCACTGCAGCTTACCTTTATCTCGTTCTCCTTGACATACTCGACAAAATTCCCCTGCTCATCAAAGTAGCCTTCTTCTCTCTCCTTTTCAAGATTAAAAGGTTCTATCTGAATCCCGTCTTCAACAAAGTTCTCATTACTCTGCAAAAGCACAACTTCATCATTCTCTATTCTTCCCTTTCTCAAAATTGTTGATGCACATAACATAAATCTTGACTTTCTTTTTTAGTACTACCAATTCTACCAAAAATTTAAAAAAAAAATCATAATTCCATTGAAGAAATGCATGAATAAGTTATTTTGTAACACCAAAACTCCAGAAATAAAAACAAGTCCCATATCGAAGCCATCACCTCTATAGCAACAAACAGAAATTTCCTTTATTTTGAATCATAACATCCCCTAATATTAAATCACAGTTCTACAATAAAATGCGTGCCAAGCTATGCTGCCCATCATTACGTCCACAAGTTCCAGAGCATTTACAAAGCAAATATGACAACACCATACATGTAACGGTATTCTTTTCCCAAACCAGAGAAATTAGATTTAGACAATTAACAAAAAAATCAATGCGAAAAAAAAAAGAAACTTACCTCGTAATCTACTTCAGCAGCAGAGCCGTCATTGATTCCCTCATCGAAAAGCTCAGCAGTTATTTGACTACGCCATTTCGCACGCTCCGTAGCAGCCAACCAAGGATCCGTCGTATCGGCAGGACCCTTCTCGACTACATCGGCCGTCGTCGCTTCACCACCTTCCTTTTTCTCCTTTTTCAAATTCTTCCCCTTCGGAAACCTAACTTTCTTCTGCCTACAAGTTTCCGTCATCAAAAAACACCAATTGAATAAATAAATAAATAAATTGGAGAAACAAAATTAAATTTCGAAACTAAACCCTAAGCGCGACAGAGAGAGAAAATAGGTGGATACGCGGGTTGTTTCGGGTTGCCGTCCTTTTCGAGGTCCTCAAGGAAGGTCCGAGTTCGGTTGGAGTGGCCTTCATTTTCGAGGTCCTCGAGGAAGGGGCGTTTTCGTTTGGAGCTAGGTCTCCTTCCATCATCCTCCATAGCTTTCTTGCAGCAAGACTCTGAGAGAGAGACTACCGTGGTACTTGAACGAATTTATAAACATTTCTCGCCGTTCTGTTCTTATAATTGACATCTGTGATTCGAGTCGGCTTTGACTTTCTTAACCCGGATTAGTGCTTCTACGGGTCGACATCGTTTTGTTTCAAAATGGTTTTTAACATAATATGTGGTTTAATACGCAGGGACCCTGAACTTTTTTATTTCTTGTTACTCCCTGAATTTTGCACAGTAATTAATTATCGCTTCAACATGTAAAAATGTATTATTAAAGGACTTAGAGCATCTCCAATACTCTCTTTATATTAATTGTTCTTTTTATAATAAAAAATATTTGTCTAAATTTATTATCCAACGCTCTTTTTATTTCGCTCTTTATATCTAAAAATAAGATAAAGAGTAAGTTTAACTAGCTATATGTGTTTGTATTATTTCACTCTTTATTTTAATCTATCTTTTTATTAACTATACATTTCTTTCTATATTTTAATGTCTACACCATATTTATTTGTTATATTTAAATATATTACTGGCCCCAATAAAATAAATAGTTAAATTTAAAGATTCTATTAGAATTGAACAAATTTTTTGCTTTTTAATAATAATTACACTCTTTATTTATACAAAAATTACCCTTTAAAATAAAAAGCATAATTGGAGATGCTCTTATATGCTGACATAGCAATTTTCTGATTTTTTTTTTCTAAAAATTGCTATGTCAGCAAACAAATCCTTTAAAAATTACATTTTTTTACAAGATTAGGGGTAATTAATAAACCTACAAAGTTCAAGGGGTAAAAGGAAGAAAATAAACAAGTTTAAGGGGTTCTATGTATTAAGTTTATAGTATGTATTTTACCACGAAAATGTTCAAAATTCATTGGATTACTAGTTGAAGAGCTTACGGGTAATCTTATTTATTTTATTTACTTCTAATTAACAAAAAAATAAAATATTTTAAATAAAACGATGGCAATGTGTGTAAATAATTGTATGTAAATTGATAATTGATTGATTAAACATGATAAAATTTTTAATAAAGTTTTGAATAAATCTTTATGACGAAAAAGAATTAAGCTAATTAATTACAAATAATGTAACAACTATAAGTATATGAATGGTGATAGTTATTTTTAGTATTTTTTAATATAAGATTTTTAGGAGAAAAAATATTATTCCTTTAGTAGATAAGTTAAAAATTAGTATGTATTGATTATTAATTAACCAATTAATAATTTGGAAAATTAAGTTTAATTATATAATCTGTTAGAAAAAGGTGGTCCGCTCATAATGATCGATTGGTTCGAGCCTGGTTCGATCAAGACTTGATTGTCTTGTTCATGTGCTCAACTCAATCAGGTCAAACGTTAGTTGAGTAAATGATAAAGTTGGGTTCTACATAAGTGTAGAGAAGCTCACATGTGTCAACTATTGACACACAACACTATTTAGGCTTTTAGCCTCCATTACACCACACACACACAAATGTCTTCTCCCCCTAGAGAGAGAAAGAGAGGTTGTCAGCCTCCATGAAAAATGAGGAGGAGTTCATCTTCTTCATCCACTCGTGATTCTTGCGTCTTTGTGGATCTTCATGTGGCACATAGAAAATGAAATTAGTTTATGTCACTTCTGTCGTTTATCAACGAAGGTGATTTGCATACGACGCTAATGCTAGCATACAACTAGATCTGCTTTCGCTTATGAATCCCCCTGCGCACATCAAGATTAGTGATTCGAACCGCTTGTTGTTTTATGATTTCTGTAGGAAAATTCAGGGAGGACTGGTAACGACACTAGAGGGGATGAATAGTATATAGTGGCACTTTGTTTGAAATTTTTGATTTTGAGTGCTTCTTTAGTGATTGTTGTTATGTTTTGAAAGTTTGAATGAAAAGAATAAGAAGAAGAACAAAGAACACAAGAGATTTAGAATGGTTCGGCAACTCTCTTACTTACATCCACTACCTAAGTATATCCACTTAGAATTTTCCACTACTTGCCTCTCAAAGGCCTTCTGAAGGAAAATTCAGAGAGGATTGGTAACCACACTAAACGAGGGATGAATAGTGTGGAGTGGCACTTTGTTTGAACTTTTTGGTTTTGATTGCTTCTTTCGTGATTGTTGTTGTATTTTGAAAGTTTGAATAAAAAGAAGAGGAAGAAGAACACAAGAGATTTAGAGGGGTTGGATGACTCTCATGCCTATATCCACTACCTAAGTATACCCACTTAGGATTTTCCACTATTTGCCTCTCAAAAGCCTTCAATAAATACACAATCACTTTTCCAAGGATCAAATGAGAACTTTTACAAGCTTAATCACTTTCTAGGTGTAGTGAGAACCTATTCTAAGATCACTCTCAAGGTAAGTGAGAACTCTCCCCAATTTAGTTGTTTTCTCTAAGGTAAAACTATGTTAAACCTTTTGTTGAAATTCCCTTGAGGTCAAGATATTCTCTTAATAATACAATTGATTGAAATACAAATGATAAGCTCACAATATCTCGCAAGAGCATCAAAGATTATACATGAATAATGAATGCTCTCAACTACCCACAAATAATGATTTCAATATTGTTGATGCTTGATGAATGTTTGCAATATGTGTGTGTGGGTTCTCTCTCAATTTCTTTCCAAAAAGTCCCTTTTATACTTGAGGAATGATTCTTGAAATGATCCTCAAATACTTGAACTTGATTTTCCCTTCACTAGCTTCCAAAAACACAAACATGTGACATGAGAAGCATGTTGCCAAGTGTCACGCGAATCTCTCACAATCTGCCTTGTATTTTCACATGTAAAATATACTTCTAGGGCACGAGACGAGCGTGTCATAGGGAGAGAAGCACTTTTCATCTTTACTAATGTCAAATTTGATCATTTGTCATAGGATGGTTTCGTTCTTCTGACACTTATTAATTAGCCATTAAGAAAATCAAATTAGCTGGAGAGAGACAATCGTTTTGTAGCATGAGACTCATATTTCAGGCTTCAACTTTGAACAAAATCGAGATACAACTTGTCTCCGCGAATGACAACCACCAAAACAACATGTAATTACAAATGACACACAAAACGCAAGTTAGGCATGGAGGTGCTCGTTTCATATTATGCATGTTCACAATTAAATTTCTTTTGCTTCCAAGGCATGAATTGAATGATTTTAACTTAAATTGTCACTTCCATAACCATTTAAATGTCTCCAAATCATCTCTAACTTATCAAACTTTCACGTGATGTTTTGATATCATCAAAATCAAACCATTGGGTCAAGAATTTGTTCACTTAATAGTTTGTTGCATGTGATACTAATATTGGTATCAGAACATTAGATTAGTATTTATTCATTTCATTCATAAATTCATGCTAGTCTAAGTTCTATTTACTGGAATGAATATGTTTCATATATGAATTATGCGTCAATTTTGCTATTTATTTCGACTTTGATTCGTTTTTTTACTAGAGAGATACAAGAGGCTAGATAAAAAAAAATTGGAATTTCGTGAATTTGACCTACCAATGAGTCTGGGAGGCCCGAAAACGTACATCAACTGAAGAAGGTTGTAGAAAAAATGTTACAAGGCACACGTGGCATTCACACAATGGTCATGTTCGAATGTAACGTGCATGTGACGACTGGGTGAATTTGGTGAACTCTAATGTCTAGGGTTGACGTGGCATTATCTAGTTGGTTAAGTAGCATGACGTAGCCCAATGAGAAGATTTTGTGTGTCAAAAGTACGTTGTTTAGGTGATGACATATGTGCCACGTGCAGCAAACATGAACAAAACAAAAGGTGACACATGGCATGAATAGCCATATGGCTTACGAGTCAATGACATGTGGACATTGTTGACTCTATGTCGAATTAATTGATGTGAACCAACTAGCAAGTGACACATGGCATGTGCTACCATGTCAACGACATATGGCGGTTGTTAATTAAGTGCCACATCAGCGATAACACCCAAACGGAAGGTGACATATGGTTATCACCTCAGTGCTACATGGCATGCCATATGGTCGTGCCAACTTGGATAGTCATGCATGTCAGCATCACATGGACCAATTAGTTTGCGACATGTTGCATGAGCTAACATGTGTCTTCACCCTAAGCTAACATGTGGCAGACAAGGTAAGGAGGCATGTCTGGTGCATTGAGTGGCAATAATCATAAAGTCTCGACTGTGATTTCCAGCGTATGCAAGAAGAGTTAGATGCTCTCAATACCTTGAATTTCTAGTTGTCACTGAATTCGAGGGTGAGATATGTTCTCAACATAATTTGGACCAAGACATCAACGTGACGTGAAAGAAAAGAATTCCATTGCAAGCTTCACTTTGTTTAGTGTAATGAATGATGTAACCACTAAGTACTTGTGCAAGTATCCAATAAAGTGTAACCACTGAGATTGATACTTGTTTACGGTGTCTTGATCAAAGGCATAGCACCTATATGATGTATAAGGTTAATAATGTTGGTTATGAGTTAATTGAGGTGCATAAGGCCAAAATTGTTATCAATTCCTTGACAAGTTATTAAGAGAATTTTAAATTACAACTAATCCATGTTTATCTTATGATTGAGAATGTGTGGGGTTTTGACAATGTTGTTTGTCAACTTCAATAAAACGAATTAGCGATGATTAGTTCAATGCCATAGTACCTATGGTGATGTATAATTCTATTGGAAGTAGTTCCAAAAAAAGGGAAGTCAAAACGCTTCCAAGACAAGGACAAATAATAAGCTTAAAAAATCAAGTTTCTTAAGAATTAAAAGATTGGACATAATTTTAAGTCAGATCTTAGAACATGAACAATGTCATCGTTTCATTAAGCAAAATGTTTTGACTAATAAAGGATTGCCCCCTTTGAGGATACATTATTTGAACTCAAGTAAGTGAAGTGTGTATCTAGTTCTATATTCTCATTTGAGTTTTGTCCTCTGTGGATGCATAGCCAATTCAAATATGAGGACCCATATAATGATGGATTAGGACACATGTATAGGACCCATATAAGATGAACATGTCAGAAATGACCTGAAAAGTGGAAGTAAGAAGAAATTGCGATGTATAAATTAGTCTCGTGAAAAGACTGAACCTATTCCTGTATAAGTGTGTTGATCATGACTTCATTGAAGTTTGCCTTCAATTTTGTCTTTCAATGATAACATAGTTATTTTGATTATGTTTGAGTATGGACTACTATGACTCTGTTGTAGTATAGAATGGTTTCATAATGCTGGATTAGATTCCTAACTGTTTGAGGAAACCTAGATTTTTCCATTCACTACTTCATGTGATTTTGAGTGATAATGTGAAGTCTTTGCTCGTAACTCAAACCACATTGGCAAGGTCGAGTAGTTTGATTAGCTAAGGTGAGGGTGTTAAGCGATTTATGTAAAGTTGAATTACCTAATTGCAGGTAAGAAGAAATACTAGTTATGAAACCATTAGGAAAACAAATTTACATTCCAATCCATTTGGACATTAGTAGTCAATAATGAATGTGAGGACGAGGCAGAGGGCACTTACCATGTCATCACTTTTGTATATGACTACAAAAGGTATAAACATATCTCTCTGGATTTCTCACAACTGAGGACTATTTAGTTGCTTGTTACAACTTATATGTCAAGTTAAGAGTTAATCAAGGGCTTAAGGATGAACTAATGCATCTTTGATTGAAATCCAATTGTTGTGTGATGAAAAGGGGAATTGAACACAAGTTGCTTACTCTCAAACTCTAGAATAAACATGTAGTGGATAGGAAAGTTGGTCTCCTCAATATGGTTAAATGTAAGATGGCTCACTTTGTTGACTTCAGTTTTGATGATGATGATTGCAAAACATCTATGAAAAAAGTGCTAAGTTGCATACTTGATGATATTTGGCATTAAAGCACTTTTTTGATTCAATAACGTGCATTAATGAAGAATAAGGTGCTTTAAAGTTCATCAAGGCATGTTGATGTATGCAAAATGGAAACTAGGCACGTTGAAGATCCAACAAGGCATGTATATATGGATCATAAGTGTTCTAGAATTTGGGCAAGCTGAATATCGCACGTGGACAATTTAACAATGCACATTATCAAGGAATTGCTTTAGAACTTGTCCAAGCCATTGCATTGGGGCACATTGATGAAATCAAGAATGCCTGCTACCACCATTGAAGAAGGATTAACAACACACATTGTTAATGTCTAACGCACATTGACGAGCTTTAAATGGAGACAAAGATGAGACGCTCTTCGAGAATCAAAATTTGAATACTCTCTAACAAACCGACGTGGATTTCAAAGGTGCAATCTTGATTACATTCGACAATGCACGCTAAATAATGAACAAGGCTCGTTAATAGATATCTGGGTGAAAGTGCATATTCTGGAATGTGGGTCAAGGCATGCTGATCATAAAGAACGCACGTTGAAGGGATGATCAACACATGCTAATGATGATCAAGGCACGCGAATGAAAGTGGTTTGTTTAACCAGAAGCTATGTAACTTTAACAAGGCATGTTGATGGCCAACAACACACATTGATAAATGATGCATGCTTGAAGAATGTGCGTTAATAAGGAACAACACACGTTAATGATGGTAACGTCAATTAAAACATAACTTTCCATTCTCTCACAA
The DNA here is from genome assembly GCA_948243855.1 of Flueggea neowawraea. NCBI lineage: Eukaryota > Viridiplantae > Streptophyta > Magnoliopsida > Malpighiales > Phyllanthaceae > Flueggea > Flueggea neowawraea. Next base: position 7,843 of record CAODLS010662299.1, on the reverse strand, counting down.
CGGATACATTCTTACAAGTGTCTACAAATAAACATCTCCAACATTAGAATAAGTGAGAGAAACCATGGTTACACTTTGCTATCTCTATTTCTCATTTGTTCTCTCACTTTTTAGTTTATACCCATTTTGAGCTATTTACTTGCAATCTGATTTGTGGGTTTGTGTGTGCTTTAAATCTTCTATATTCTTGGGTTGAATTTGCGACAAGCAAGGTTAATTACTTGAGGTAGATATGTTTCCTTGTTAATCCTTAGAAAAACAAGAATGGTTGCTAGTGAGCGTTAAAAAACTAGAGGTATAGGTTTTCTAGTTTGTTACCTGCAAAAACTAGAGGTTTAGTTTGCTTGTTTTGTCCTGAAAACAAGTGGTAATAGTTTTCTAGTTGAGCCCGCAAAAACAAGGTGTAATGGTTTGCTTGCTGATCCTGCAAAAACAAGTTGTTGTAAATGGTTTTCCTCTATCCGCAAGTGGGGAGATAGTGGATTGAAATTCTCCAGTGGATCTAAAGGAGTGGACGTAGGTCAAGAAGGACCGAACTACGATAAATCAGATTTATTCTCTCTTCCCTTACTCTTTTTCTTATTTGTTTTGCATTTGCATTTGATTTATATTATTGTGTGTGAATTCGATCTTTGGTTTTTAAGTTACTTCTGCATTTAAATTTGATTTTGATTTAAAAAAACTTTGTTGTTTGTTTTAGCTTGTAAAAGAATTTCAACAAATTTTATAACTTGATAAAAATCCAATTCACCCCCATCTTAGATTGTCATTCTTATTGGGACCGATTCTTACACACTTCACTAAATTCTTAACCATATGCCTTTTGAGTCCATTGTTCATATGTATTATGCGTGGTGGATTGGTCATAAGTGTGATCTAAACCACTTGAAATCATAATATGTGTTGCATATGTTCCACAAAACCTTGGTCAATAAGGACTAAAAGGAAAGAGGAGTATTCTTTGTAAGATACCCCATGGTGTCTATAGTGACACATTTCTTCGTGGGACAATGTGAAATAGGCTGTAACAAAGAATAGGAAGTCATGTTCTTAGTGAATACATTCCTTAAGTAGGATAAAGTGAATATAGTTTTCACTTTTTAATGAGATTCATGAATTATACCTTTCAGGATCACTCCAACCAAGTGGAAGGATTGAAGAAAGATGAGGAAATATGATAAGGAAGAAGGAAGTGACCATCTACTTCATTTTCCTTTAGTCCAAATGTTCTTGATCCTAAATTTAGTAGGAGCATGACTCCTAATTTCTGTGTGAGTATGGAACTTAATCTTATTGTGAGTTCTTGACTAGAGTGGAAGTTTGGAACTTAATCCTAATGGGAGGATTGCCAATGTCATGATGAATGTATGTGACATGTTCTTCCAAGTTTCAATAATGTGTAACTCTAAAACGGATAAAGTCTCACAACAACATTTTTCAATGAATGAATTGTTCATCTTTTGGTAATCCCACAAGTCAAAGATGAACTACAATGGTTCTCTCATCCTAACAAAAGTTTTATGGATTGAAGTAACGGGAATGAAAATGGCATTTGTGAGATTAAACCAAAGTTGAGTGGACCTTAGTCATGAGGTTTAGTCTCAACCTCAAGATTATGTTTCTCACTAGAGAATTGGGCGAAGAAACCTACGCGGTTCAACCTATAAGTTTCATCATCTAAGGTAATGAACATATAGTTGTTTGGCCTTGGTGCATCTTTGAAGGATTGGTGTATTCAAATTTGTTGTGAAAATATATACCAAACACTCTAAAGGTGAATCGTGTCATTCTAACATCGTGTATAGGCGAAACACTTGTAGCTAGAAATGATCTAGCGCACATGAATGACATCAAAAAGTAGTTGTGATCTAACCTTGAGTAAAGTATATGAGTTGTCTTTAGAAATGAGATTTGAGAATCATTGTCCATGTAGGTTGTTGTCTGTCTCTAAAAGGATGTATGTTTAACCAAAAAATTAACTTTATTTTCTTTTTTAGAACGGTTTACTCCTTTTAGAAATGAGAGAGATAGTAAATAGCAAACTTAGCAAAGGTCTCTCATGTTTCTCTTCTACTCTTGGACGTCTATTTATAGTCACTCTTGAAGAAATAATCGTTGGAAGCCTCAAAAGTAGCTATTGTGAGAGAATGGAAAATCTGAGTAATGATGTCACGTTCTTCTACGTGCTTAGCCACCATCTACGTGTGTAGTTCATTGATCCAATTAAGTTCTACGTGTATTTTATGCAAGTCTATGTGTGTTGACAGAACTTCAATGGTCACTGCCTTGTGTAAATTAGCACCTATGTGTTTAACTCCATATCTACGTGCGTTGATCTTGAGTTCTACGTCCTTAGAAAATCCTTCTATGTGCGTTGTCGAATGTCTCAACTGGAGCTTGAAATATAATTATGAAGTTGGAACTTGAATTTGAATATTCTTTAACACGCGTGCAGACCAAAGGTGTAATCTTGGAATGACGCACATGAATGACATCAAAAAGTAGTTGTGATCTAACCTTGAGTTAAGTATATGAGTTGTCTTTAGAAATGAGATTTTGAGAATCATTGTCCATGTAGGTTGTTGTCCCTCTCTAAAAAGGATGTATGTTTAACCAAAAAATTAACATTATTTTCTTTTTTAGAACGGTTTACTCCTTTTAGAAATGAGAGAGAAAGTAAATAGCAAACTTAGCAAAGGTCTCTCATGTTTCTCTTCTACTCTTGGACATCTATTTATAGTCACTCTTGAAGAAAAAGTCGTTGGAAGCCTCAAAAGTAGCTATTGTGAGAGAATGGAAAATCTGAGTAATGATGTCACGTTCGTCTACGTATTTAGCCACCATCTACGTGCGTAGTTCCTTGATCCAATTAAGTTCTACATGCATTTTATGCAAGTCTATGTGTGTTGACAGAACTCCAATGGTCACTGCCTTGTGTAAATTAGCATCTACGTGTTTAGCTTCATATCTATGTGCGTTGATCTTAAGTTCTACGTGCTTAGAAAATCCTTTTATGTGCGTTGTCGAATGTCATTCCAAGATTGCACCTTTGGTCTGCACGCGTGTTAGAGAATATTCAAATTCAAGTTCCAACTTCGTAATTATAATTATTTAAGAACAGTCCTCCAACTTCATTTTTTGCATCATCATCATCATTGGAGCTTGAAATATAATTACGAAGTCTTATTTTCCTCCTTTTTCCATGTTTCTTCAAGTATTGGCAATCTAGTTTGACATGGGCCAGTTCATGACATTCATAGCAAATGAGCTTGATTTTCCTCTTACTTGCTTCTTTTGCATCTCTTTCTTTGTTTAGGAACCTTCGAAATTTCTTGGTGAGGTACTCCAACTCTTCAAGATCAACCTCATCATCATCATCATCCTCACTTGAGCTTTCAATGTATTTTGATGCCTTCAATGCAATGCCTGAATCTTTCTTCTTCTTTTTGCCTTCCTTCTCTTCATCTTCTTCCATACTCATTTCATGAGTGAGTAAGTATCCAAGTAATTTCTCCAATGGTAGAGAGGAAAGATCATTGGCTTCTAATGTAGCATCTTTCTTGGAAGCCCATGATTTTGGCAAAGGTCTTAGAATTTTGCTCACAAGCTCCGAAAGTGTGTAGGATTTCCCAAGAGCTTCGATGTCATTGGTGATGTCATTGAAGAGATCAAACATCTCTTGAATATATTCTTCTTCCTCCATCTTAAAAAGCTCAAATTTATGAACAATAAGGAAGATCTTGTTCTCTTTGACTTATGAGTGCCCTCATAAATAATTTCCAAAGTCCTTCAAATCTCATATGCACTTTCGCACTGCTAAACCTTATTAAATTGGGTCTTGCTTAAAGCATAGAAAAGTATATGAATAGCTTTGTTGTTGTAGCAAACCATCTTCTTGTCATAATCAGCCCATTCTGCCTTTGATTTGGTTCTTTCAACACCATCAATAGTTTTCTTAGGGACATATGGACCAATCTCGACCGAATCCTATATTTTCTAGGCTTCACACTTGAGAAATACCTTCATTCTTGTTTTTCAATATGGTCCATAGAATGGAACGCCAAGAGGGGGTGAATTGGAGTTTTAGAGAGTTTAAAAACTTTGTTGAAAAACTTTTACAAATTAAAACAAATAACAGAGTCAAATGCGGAAGCTAAACAAAATCCAATTCACAAATAGAATATGGCAAATATAAAGTGCCATATTCTACAGGTTCAACTATATATCAGAAAACCTGCACGTTTGCATCTTTTTCATGGATGTTTTGTGCACATGATCATCAAAAATGAACTTAACAGGTTCAGCTAAATCGAGTAAGCCCTTGTGTAACTCGAGTTAGTCAAGCTTCCAGAACCAACTCTGGGTAAATTTAACTCGAGTAAGAGGTCATGTTACTCGGGTAAGCCTTTGAAAAAGTGAAATGGTGCATTTTGGCTGCAAACTCTATTTCTACCCCTCTTCCCCAACTTTCTTCATCATTTCACTCCAAAACTTACCCAAACTCTCCTAAATTTGTCTATCAACATCTCTCATTGTCTCTCATTGATTCCTTTCCATTTCTTAAGGTAAGAACACATCTTTAATCCATTCTTTTCTTTCGTTTCATGTCAGATTCATGTTTTGAATTGATGGGCATGAAGGGTGATGGTTTTGGCTTTAAGGTTCAATTTTTTTGATTTTATGCTATGAGAGTTAGATTTTTGTTTGTTTATGATGGATTAAGGTTAGAGGAACATGATTTGAGCTTGGGTTGAAGGATTTGATGTTGTTTTTGTATTGGTTAGGGTTTTGTTTAGGTTTGAGCTAAATCCTAGTGATTTGTTGTTGTTTTGATGAAACTTTTGATAGATTTAAGTTTTTAATGATGATTAAAGGCAACGTGAGTGGATTGAAACATCGGGTTTCGATCGACTTGAGCTTTAAGGTGTTTTTGGATAATTTGATACTGCAATGACTGAACTTGATGACTACTTGGAGGACTGAATTAATTTTTTTAAAAAGTTGGAGGACTATATCTAATTTTTTGAGATCTTAAGGACTAAAGTATAATTTTACAAAAGTTGAGGGACTTTCTGTAATTTTATGAAATGTTGGATTTTTAAGACGAAAGCATTAGATCTTCGATCGAAATAGGATTTCTAAACATCGATGTGGGTAGGGCATGCATTGCATTGCATTGCTTACATATTCAGTATTACCACTATAGTATCTGACTCCGTTATAATAAATTATGTGTTCAGCTTTGTTCGATTTTCGAGGCGACCAGCCATTCACCAGTGGATTATTAGCTTGGCGTCCAGGTGAGTCTGATGGCAACTTTAGGCACATAGGTTGTGTCTTCTGAACTTTATATGTTTTTAATGTGTCTGACCTCTACATATAATCCGAAATAATAATAGTTCGGTAATAATAAAATCTGACATATGTGATAACCTCTGCTATGAAAATATGTTTTAGCAACCATTATGCTTTCAGAAATAAATGTTCTGTTCTAAAATGAATATATTTTTGTACTAAGTATTCAGTTTCTGAAATTATTAAATTTTTTGTAATAAGGATTTCATCTAAATATAACTATATTTTCTGAGATAAAAATTTCGTTTAGTAAATAAAAATATTTTCTGTAATAAATATTTTGTTCTGATAATAATTATATTTTATGTAAATAATTATTTGTTCTGCATGCTTGCTTGGTTTTTAATATATTTATAAATTATATGTTTTATGTACAAATATTCTGATATGTGATACCTAGCTATGATGTAGAGTAACCTTTAGTATAACATTTTTTTATTAGTTGCCTAAGTGGCCTAAACGGCTATACTCTTTGGCAAAGTAGCTATATCCAGTGCCTAAGTGACCTATCCATGCCTACGTGGCTATTATAGAGTCTAAGTGACTCCATTTGTTCGATTATGGTTCCATCAATTATATTACTATTATTATTAAATATTTTCAGAAATAAGTATTATGTTTGGTTTTAATCATTATTATTCTCAGTAAATATTTTGAAAGTAAATGTTATATCTAAATCACATCTTAAAAAATTAAATAATTTCATATGATTTATTTATCTATTTAATTTGTGTGATTGTTTGTTGTCTACTCTATTTGCTAAGGATTTCGAAAAGATTTTCGGAAAATACTATTATGCATATTAGTGTGTCTATATATATACTTGTACATCCGCATGTGGTATTTTCGAAAACATTTCCAAAACGGTTTATGTGAGTCCCGAAGGAGATCTGGAGTGTTGTCCCTCAATGAGTTTTCTCACCCCCGCCCTTAACATTTTTCAGGTTCAGTGGATAGTGAACATCTGATCTTCGGTGCTCAATAAGGCATCCTTGTCAGCAGTGAGTGTCCTATTGTTCGAGCCCGATTATCAGCTATGTTAGATGCTCCATATCGGATAGTGGGTTATGGATTTTTTTATGATAATATACAAATTTAAATGATTTTACTTATAATTATTTATTTTGTATTTTGATATTATGGTTATCTTTTATTATTCAAAGATATTATTTTTCAAAACTTATTTTTGGTTAAATTGTTTTAATATGACTAATAAGCTAGCTAATAATACGAATTTGGGCATATGTTTGTTCTCTGAGGCTTGTGCGAGATGGTCTAGGCCTCCAGTTCAGTTCTCCTCATACACCAGTCATGGTCTGATCTCGGGTTGTGACAATATATGTCACGACCCATAGTCTAGCCCGTGACCGGCGTATGAGGCAGACCGTCTGTGGAAGCCCACTCCATCCCGCACAAGCCTCTATGATCATATATACTACTATACTACCCGACTTATCAAATTATTTATTTAAAACATTTATAAAAGCATTTATAAATGAAGTAAATCATATATATATATATACATATACATATACAGTATATCAAAAATATCAGTGAAAATATAAATCACCAGAGGAAACCCCAAAATACAAAATGAAACTCAGTATGCCAACAGTAACCCAATGTGAAGCTCTATGACATAGCAAAGTAGAGTCCCAAACGAGGGCACTCACTATAGTGAAGAAGCGCCTCACTAGGTCCGATGTACGGATCAGATGTTGTGCGTTTAAAAGATGTCACCTGCGAACAAAAACATGGCCAACAGAAGAAAAAGAGGTAAGATTCCTTAGTGAGAAAATAGCACGTCAGACCGCCTCGTACGTGCTCACAAAGACTGGTTTGAAATCCTTTTTTCAAACTACCGCACACATATATAGATACCATATAGTATACACACCATATACATAATAAATTTACTGAAAATCGTTTTACCAAAACATTTGCATTCATATCATACAACATGCATTCGGAAAATATATACGTATATTTAAGGATTCATAGTACGGGACCAGTATCAATATCAATATAGTAGTGTGGACTCCGCCATATGACTGCTCAATAAACGTGTGTATCTGGACGGATACACAATCAACCCATTACCCCGATAACTAGGGCCTTGACAAAGCATTGGTATACCAAAGGCTACGTACCCTGTAGCTGGGTGTCCCCATATTCTGTGTGATACATGCAATATCTTTTCATTTATTTCATTATTTACAAAATGCTCTTGTATATATATACCTATATATACTTTATTTTCCATATCAAAATGTTGGTTAATAATAATCACATACCCAAATTATTAATTAACCCAATACTTATTATTCAATTTATGTCATAGCCAGACATATCAAAAACATCATACTTAATTTTGAAGACATAACATATGTGTCTGAAGCTGCTATTTCACTCACCTGGTATCTAAAGTCGTGGATCCAGTCAAATATCGCTCGCGGGTGGCTTGTCTTGCTAGCAGGCACACTGAGTT